>BGPR01023205.1:0-19196 GCA_013235015.1 Araneus ventricosus | reverse complement strand
AACATTCTTCTGACTTTAGGCACTTCCATTGGTCACCTAAATCCCCAGACATGAACATTATTGAACCTATATGGGATGTGCTGTTCAGAAGAGATCTCCACCACCTGGATTTGCGGACTGCCCTGCAGGATTCATGGTGTGAAAAACCTCCAGGATACCTTCAGACATTAGTCGATACCATGCCACGTCGTGTTGCATCAACTTCTGTGTGCTCGTGTTGGCCCTAAACGATATTAGACAGGTGTACCCGTTTTTCTGCCTCTTCAGTGTATTTGAAACCTTCTAATGGCATTATTCTGATATTTATAACAAGTGAAATAATATTACGAGACATTAAAAAAAATTTCTAATACGTGCTTGGGTTTGAATCTAAATGTTATTTTGTTGTTGAGGTTCTTTCTCGTTAGTTCGACATTAACCAAACTAACCGCCAAATGTGCCTCTTTTTTTCCCCTGTTAACCGTTTTTATAACATGCACGCCAAATTTTCTCAGCAACAACTTTACGCTGCAAAACCCTTGATTCATGGCCTAGAGAAACCTCTCTAAAGGGGAAAAAATGTTTAATTCGAAAATTTCAACTTTTTTTTTAAATATACAATTTGTGTTTGCTTGGATCTTTCAGTTTTTTCGGAGGTATTTTTTTTCCAATTTTTTTATTGGAAAAATATCGTTTCGTCAGTAGTTGTTGATGAATTGGTAATAATAGCATCTATTTTTCCTAAAGTCTGTTGAGTTAAAAGTTTAATTTGCTGATAGTCGCAACCCATATCAGCAGCTTCTTTGTCAGAGTCCGAATCAGCGCATGAAAGGTACAAATGAATTCTTGAATGCTCATCTCAGGTAGAGGTCAAAGTTCACTTTCCTCTTTACATTGGGAAAGGAATGATTAATTCTGATCCGATTTCCTGTGTTGTTTATGATTATATGAATTTTTTATTCTTCCTTTCCTTCCTTTTATTTTAATAAAAAGGCCCAAGGTCAGAGAGGCGGAATGAATGTACTTCACTGAAGTTGGATGAGCGACCAATCCGGCCGACTAGAGAGGTGTGAGTGGCCATCCCTAGAGGTTATTTTAACATTATGTCTATGGGTCAAAAACTCCGTGCCAAACAAAAGTGACCGTTGAGAGGGTGACTTTTATACAGGGGTGGCCGCCCAGAGAAGTTTTATTGTATAAAGTTGCTAAATTTAGCACATCCGCTCAACATTTTGGCGGCTGCCACACTCGCAAGAAAATATTCTTCCCAACAACTGTGCCAAATTTCAAAACTACATCTTTTTTCAAATTTACAATTCGTTGACTGGACTGCGAGTAGAAGGAGACTTGTGAAGGGGAACGGATGTGAGGGAAGGGAATACGACTGTTCATCAAATATGTTTGTCAGCACCCACACCCCTCCCCCGCTCCTACACATACAATACGATCCTTGTATGATTATTATATAGGCATAAAGTTTTTCCGTGGGTTGTTGATTCAGCACTTTTAATTGATTTCACAATTACAATAAAGGATTTTATAAATATTCACTTTTGAATCCCCCTGTGTCTTCTAAACTATTGATGCTACAAAAAAAAAAAAAATTTTGGGCATTTTTTTGTTGGGAAATTATTTTTGTAATTGGGGTTTTTTCGCTAAAATCCATTTTTTGAGATATTTAAGGAAAACTGAAAACGCCCCCTGTACCCCCCACCGGCGGGGACTTTTAATATGCTGTGGTGTCTTGGCCTATGAGCGACCAAGTGTAGACAAATAAATGAAATTCTTAGGCTGACCTAATTAATTTATTCACAGCTATGATTTAAATAAAATTTACTTGTATAAGAAATCTTGAATAATTAAATATATACAACGTAACAAAGTTCGTTCATTAGAGTTCAAAGTTCATTTGGTGTCAAAGTTCAATAATGTGTCAGAGTCCCACTAGATAAGGAGATCAAGAACACCATATTCCGAACGGCTTCGAAAAAAAAAAAAATTTCAGGTCCAACAAAGGTTCAAGGCAGACCTCTAAGTGATAGAATAGGCACGGGCTGCAAGGAGTGCCCGAAAGGTTCCGAAATTCGACGAACCGAGATTTCGAAAGCAATTGCTGGTTCTCAGCGAACGTTGCCAAGTCCGAATAAATACAGAACTTTTAATCAGAGCTGATGGTCACGCAGCTCTTTTCTGCGCTGCCGAAGTCTGAAACACATTCGAGACCCCCTAATTGATTGTTGACACCGCTGTTCTCTTCTTGCAGTTCAACACCCCCGTTTTGTTCGTACCTGAAGGGGTGGAGCTTCGCCTCCCTTTCTTTCCACTGGTCAACCGAACCTGCTATCCGGCCAACGACTAATCACCTATGTCCCCAATGGTCAATTTCGACCGTGGGATCCTTCCTGGATATTCTAACCACAAGAGCTACACAGGTGTCTCATGAAAGTACACAGATAATCTACTGATAGCCGGTCCGCATACACTGTTTGACAGTTATTTATCCTGTACATTGGCAACGATCTCAGTTTTGGAGGTACTATTTTTGCTAATGTAATTTTAATGATCACTGTGCTTGCAGTTTGCGGTCTGAGTGGAAAGTGATCGACTCTATTCTCGTGGGAAAATGTCCTCGTGGGAAAGGGGAAACATCACAATGTCGTTTAGGGCACTACCCCCAATAACTGCGAAATTTCAAAACACCATTTTTTTCCGATCATTGACTGGACTACGGGCGCAATTCCGTTAGCGATACCACAGACAAGAACTTGTCAAATCTCAGCAATAACTCTTATCGGCAGATCTTTAGCGATGAATGTTAGCTCTAGTGGAATACCGCCAGGATTCAAATTTGATGACGATTGGGGTCCGTCTATCAGAATAGTACCTAAATTTGTTTATTTACAGCTGACGCTCTCTCATTTCCAGAAAAAGAATATGAACCGATTTTAACAGTAGACATTTTTTCTTCTGTGAACAATTTTTCTGTTCCTCGGGCTAAAAATTTCTCTTTCAAATTATTGGAGGTTGTCAATAGATTAGTCCATACATGATCAGAGAAAAGTTCAGTCAAATATTTGAATTGGCTTGGAGTCTGGGAAATTCAAACATTACGTAGAGCGAAAAGGTAGATTCTTAAAAAAAATGGTCATGGATTCGAACCCATACTTAGATCAGATTACAATAGAAAGTATTATGGTAAAATGTGCTATACATGGCGTGATTGTGAAGACCACTGATTCTCTCTCAGTATCTCAAAATATAAAGAAGGGCCGCGGTGGCTTAGTGGTAAGGTGCTGACCTTGGAGCCGGAGGGAAGGCTCCAGGTTCGAAACCCGATTCCACCGAAGATCCACCGTGTATGTGGCCTGTTACAGCCAAGCCATACGTGCGGGGGCCAAAAATCCTCCCACTAGTGTGGTGAGGAAGCTTGGAGAGAGGGGAACAAGCTTAGGCGTTGTGCTCGTCATACGACCGTGGTTCAAAATGATGAGGTCCGTCTCAAAAATAGCCCCCGTGTTGCTTCAAAACGGGTCGTAATTATAATTAAATTCGAAATATGAAGACGACGACCTTAGCGTGTTACTTAACCAGAAAATATTTCGTCGCCGAACTGTAGGTTACATCACATCCAATATTATTTCGCAAAATCTGCATTCAAAAAACGACTGGGATTTTCTAAAACTGTAAAAATTATATTTTGGGGGTATTCCTTATCAATCTAACTCATGCGCTATTGGTAAAGAAACAGAATAGAAGACACTACTATTACACGCATTCTGGTCCGGATGAGAATTAGTCTAGCTTCTAAATAAATTTAGATTCTACATCAACCTTTTATGTCACATCTACAATTAAGCAGCCAGTACTGAACACATTCTCCTGAAATCAATAAAATAAACGACCTGATCGAATCTGTGAAAAAACAAAGATTGATAACCAATCTTACAAATATTTCGTTCAAAAGATAGTGATAAACAAGCATCCACTACAAGTTTTGTCTTCTAGATTCTAGAGTTGGGGATTACAGCCTTTGTTGCTTCAAATCCCATAACTCCTATCATTCAAGTTCAAGATTCTAGAGTTTTTCGACATCTGTTAATTACATCTTCTTAGAATTAGGGAATTATAATCTTTATTACTAAATATCCATGAACAAACCGCTTAATCGAATTTACTTCTGTACTTTTGATTAGGCTTACTTTCGACTCGCTTACATTCGTAAAAGACAACCGTGTTTTGGAACAGCTTTGATATATACGGTATCACTGGCGATAATCTTGTATTGGAGACTTTTTGTCGCCTAACTAACCGAACATGGTATCGTTAAGTCGCCAAAACAAAATATCGCCAATGGGGTCCTATATTGAAGCTGTTGAAAAAAGTCGCCAAACAAAATTATTGCCAGTGATGCCATGTAACAAAGCTGTACCAGTGTGTGTTCTGTCTTTTTTTTTTATTAAATAAATTCGTATTTTCCTTTTCTTAATCCTACCATCGGCTTCCTGCTTATATTTAAGCGATTATACTACACTCAAAGATGAGAAAGCAATTACGAGATTTTTAAAAAATACTTTTCCTAATGCTTTTCATTTTCGTTTCGTAAAAATAGCGAAATTGGCGAATTGCTGAGAATGTGCCGATGTAGTGTGTAAAAAAAATGGTTGAAATCTAGAATTTGGTACACACTCTTACAATGGCGCCAAATCGCCAAAGCTAATGCAAGTATTACCTGCATGTGGCTTTGGCAACTTGGCGTCAATGAAGTGCAGCGATCAACGTCTTGCTTTGGCGATTTGGCTGCGTTTTAAGAGTGTGTACCAAATTCTAGATTTCAACCAAAAAAATAGTAATGAATATGAAATTAGAATTTTTATACTGTCTTATATCGAATTTACTCATTCTTAATAGGAAAGCATTTCTCAAAGAAGTCCGAAAATAACTACTTACCATTTCGCATCAAGAGATAACAAAAGAATAAGATATATTTCCTGAAAAGACAAAAGTAATCTGAAGTTTTTTTAACTAAATATCTTAATTTATAAAAAAAATTATTGTGAGAACAGTATACTGTACAGCTGTTTCGCCAAAGCCGATCGCAAAGATATAAAACGGTTGTCTATGTAATACAGTTGGCGAAGAGGCGATTTGGCATACCTTGGCGAAGAGGCTGCACAGATTTCTACATTTCGAGTAAAAGTAGTTTAATTCTCTATCAGGTTTTACGGTATATAGGATGAAGATTTTATCTCCGGCGTATGCTCCAGAACTGAGTTCCTGGCTTGTGCCGGGTTTAAAAATTATTAGTTCAAGAGTATCACAAAAATAAAACAACCTTCGTTTCAAGCTGCCTTAAAAAACAAAAAAATGCCATCAAGAGAATTACTAGAAAAATTGCCGATCCAATTCGGTCAAGAGAAAAAGAAAATGGCACCCTCATAGGAAGGCCGCCATATTCCTTTTTCTTTACGGTATAATGATGAACAAGTGAACAATAATAAATAATGTAATTATAAGAATAATTTGATATTTCGGACTATTTTTCCGCACATATTATTGTTTGCATGCAATCAAAATATGACAAGTACTAGTTTGTAAAAATGTGCAAAAAAACAATTATTATATACCTCTGCATGATCAGTTGATTCCGACACAATGATTTTAAAAAGGATCATTTGTATACAACAAAGAAGATACGTTGCCAAATTCTGAAACTGAAATTGCATCTAAATTTCAGAATCTAAGTACAAAAATAGTTCGATGTCAACGTTTTAAAAGACGAACTGATTAAGAATCTAGCACAGCAAAATGCATTTTGTCGACCGTCAGTGATATAAATTAAAATTTGTTAACTTTAAAATATAAGAAAAAATAATAAAGTAGTAAGTTACAAGAGAACATTATGGAATACGAAGTGGCAAAATTTTGGATGTATTCATCGGATGGATCGAGGGAAACAACCATTCGCAAGTTAAGAAATGCAAGTGGTGAGAACAAATATAGCGCCAGCATTTCAGAATATCGGTTATCCCACAGAAAATCAAGTGTATACAGTGCGTAATAAAAAGTTTCTGTACGCAGCTATACTGCTCTCCAAAGCTTAAAAGATGTATGTCAATTTTCAGATTTTTCCTATTTAGTAATATTTATGAGCAGGTCACAAACATTACATATTTTCTTTAGAGGTTTTCTACTATTTCTTAATAAGATACGGCCTTTTCGCTTAGGAATAATGTCGGGCAGCTCACAAACATTACTAAGTAGGAAAAATTTGAAAATTAAAAAAAACAATAATAATAAACGTCTTTTAAGCTTAGGAGGGCAGTATAGTCATAAATAAAAGTTTAATTTGTCACACAAAATACTTTGTGAAGAAAATTAACGAATTGGTTCAACACAAATGCATATATTATTTATGAATATTACAAAGAAAAATATCGAGATAATTAAATAATAAATTTAAAGAAACAAAAAAAATACAACTAATGAGGAACAAAAAAGTTTCCGTACAGTATTTACAATAGTTCCTTTTCATGTTAACCAGGTCATATTTAATGTTCGGAGGCCCTCCTTTGGTCTTTATTTCTTCTCTCAAACGTTGTGCCACGATTTCTACGAGTCTTTTTTGTTGTTTCAGGCGAAATGACGCTCAAAGTGTCTTGAACGGTACTTTTTAGTTAGACCTTGTTCTTAATGTCATATTTTTTTTCAGTTCACGACCGATTGCTTCCCATAAATGTTCGATGGGGATTCAGTAGGGAGACTGGGGTCGGCTATGAAGTTTAATACAGGGTGTTGCCGAATTCGACCGACAAATTCAGAGGGGTGATAGTAGGCATCAAGAGGACAGAAAATCACCATAGAACATACGGTCCCAAACGACTTTTATAGTCGGTGAAAATCGCAAAAAAATACAGGGTGTCCGAGAATTGTTGGAAACTGTTAAAAATTAATAAAAAAAAACTAATAATGTTTCAACTACGAATTTTTTAAAAAATGAAAGCGCATTTAAAAAAAAAAAATTCAGGTAGTTAACACGCCGCACAATGGAGTATTTGTACCAAAATCCTGGCCAAAAGTCCAAATTTTGAAATGAACTCAATAATTGTAAAAATGGTATATTATAATAGCTGACTAATTGGTGCGTCGATCGACGTTCATTTCAGGAACATGAGTCATATCCTTTAGCTCCTAGCCTCAGTTGAAAAACAGATTTCTTCATTCGCGTGAACGTAGTTTTTAACACATTTCAGCTTTACTATAATGTTTAAATATAATTTTTTTGTGGCTATATAAACTGATGGTTTAAAGTTAAATAATTTTTACATGTTAAATAAAAGTAAGACCTTTGTTTTAAATTATATATTCATGCAAATATATTTATTTTTCACACAAAAAATTTCAAAAGTTAAAAAAAGTTAATTTTTATGCCTTTTTAGCTCTAATTTATACATTGTGAAACCTTTTTAAAGGTGCGCCGGGCTTTGCCGGGTCTATTTTAAAGTATAGACATAATATTTATAATACTAAGGACCAATTTCAAAGATAAAATCTTGCGCACATTTGCGCCATTTTTTTATATAATTTTTTTTATAAAATATCTTTTTTTATTTTCATGGCTTTATTATGACATTTTTTGACATAAAGTGAGTTTACTACTTCTTAGGGCCCATTTCCGATGTTGGCGGGTTGTAACCCTGTAATAGGGAAGTTCTCGGAGTATGACAAGGGAGTTCGTCCACAATGCCAGTGTTATTTGTCGTGGAGGCCAGTCCTGCAGTGCACTCCGCATGCCTAACCTGGTCGGTGTTTCCGTTTATGATTACCGTACTGCTAAATTACTAGACCAATCTGCGTGCACTTTAAACATGAAATATCAGATATTATAAACGAAGAAATTTAGTGCATTACAGAAGTACCAACTGAAAGTAGAGCGTGAAAGATTAAATACTCTGTGCTGCTGACAATGGGCGATGTAAGAGCCTGCAATACTGCAACAGGGACAACATCTACAATTAGGTGCTACATCTGTGGACTTTCGTCATAAGACTTTAATAAATTACATAAGATATTTCTAGAAAACCAAGTTACTTCGAAATTTTGTCTGTCAACTTTACATACACGCATACAATTCTTGAAGTCAGAACTTCATTTATCATACAGAATGCCAATGCATAAGTGACAGGCGAGAATGAAGAAGAGAAAAGAATTGTAGGAGGCATTAAAAAGAACATCCTAAGAAAGTTCAAAGGGGAACTGGGACTGCTTCTTGACAATCAGAAGCATTGCTTTTGAACATCAAATAATGAGATTTTTCAGATCTAGAATTCTTCTTAGATTGCTTCATGAATCGCTGTAGTAAATGTAGAATTGATAGTGATAGTAGAAAGTTGATAGTGATATTGGAAGCTATAATAAATGGGTATCACATTCGTGAAAAAAGTTCTGAGTATATGCTGATGAAACAAGATCTACATGGACCTTTATAATTGCACCCTATGACTCCAACAATGTACAAAGTTTTAATAATTAGGGTCACTGTAATTCAGAAAGTGGAGAAATACATATTATCCAGCTGTCACAAGAAGCTACCAAGGCCAGAAACAAATACTTTAGGTTGCACCGTTCGAATTACTCCAGAAAGTTGAATAGAGAAGTTTTCAACATAGATGTTCTGAATATGTTTCTTTTAAGCAGTGATTCATTTATGATCTGGGCTTGACAAAGACCAAGTGAGATACTTTGTATTAGCGAAAGACTACAACTTCTTCAAGAAACGTTTGAGAGCGGTCCTTCTAATAAACATCAAAATGAGAATGATGAAAACGAAGAACAGAGTTCCAAGGAATAACATTAAAACCGTTATTCTATCCTAGGAACTGGAAAACATGTATGTATATATATATTGCCTCAAATTTGGTAAACTCTAAATGTAAATAGGCATTATATATCAATAACTAAAATTTTATAGATAATATAACATTAAACTATTTAATTAAAAATTACATAAAAGTAAAACAAATCTATCAACATTTACTTTCCTCTTATAAGCAGTAAAGAGTTAAGTAAACTTTGTATTTTATATTTATTTAAAAAAAAAACATTCTTTTTTGTGTTTATGAGTTTATTTAAGTGTATTTATTAATATAATATAAATCAAAAGTCAACAGCAATGATTTTAACTTTTAAAAGGATGAACAGTATTTTTGGCCAGGAATTTACAACAAATACTCCACTGTGCGCCGGTTAGGTGATAAAAATAAAAGCACGAAATTGTAGAGAATTTTACACGCTTTAATTTGTTATAAACATGTAGTATGAAAACAGAAGTGTTTTTGAAATATTCGAGAAAAACTAAAAAAGGCACCAGAAAACACGGATTGGCTTCTGCTGATCGGTAGCATACCGATGTTTTCATAGGGTGTTGCCGAATTTTACCGACAAATTCAGAGGGGTGATAGTAGGCATCAAGAGGATGAAAAATTACCATAGAACATAGTGTCGCAAACGACGTTTTTTCGGTGGAAATCGCAAAAATAGACGTCGAGAGGACAATGAGTCTGACGAAGAGAGTGGTCAAACTAATGCGAGGATTTAGGAGCACTGCGGTCGAGAAGAAGAAACCTTCTCGTATGCAAATTTCCCATGCGTATGGTGAAAATAAAAGCAGCGAGCAAGTATTCATTAGTGGTCATTGCAGAATTCGCTGTCGTTAAACTTCATTCGGAAACAACGTGCCAGATTACACGAACGACGAATATGCGGATATGCATTTAATTTATGGCCGAGCAGGTGGCAATGGACGCCTAGCACCAAGAGAAATATCCGAGGAGGCGTTGTCCGCACCATACCACTAGGGATTCTTTCCCGGGATCAAATCGCAAGATTTTCATACTCGTTATATTTCCGGGAATTATACTTGTTGCTCGGGAATTCCCCAGAACAAAAAATTGTAAAATTATTCAGAAAATGGCCTCTCAAGAATGATATTTTACAAAATCATGTTAATGCAGAGTGGGGAGGCAAAAAGATGGTTTGTTTAGACTCCAAAGCACACTATAATAGTTTGTTGGCAATGCTTGAAAGATCTTTAGATATAAAACCAGCAATTTCAAGAGCAATAATTGATATTAAAGGAGAATAAATTTTAGCTAATGTAGAATTTGAAACTCTTGCTGCAATTTCAACAGTCTTGAAGGCCATAAAAATTGGCCTAGAAAAGCTATGCAGTCGAAACGCAGCTTTGCTAACTGCTGAAGGTGTATTTGCTTTCATTATTGGAGAGTTAAAACAAACAAAACTCAGAATTTGCTAAGAATATGAAATGTTCTCTGGTCCAAAGAATTAGTGAGAGATGCAATGTTAGCTTAGTTGTATTAATGCAATATCTAAATTTTGGGAGAAAGTATGATGCTGCTGCAGTTACTGTTGATCTTTCACGTTTACCTAATAAAAACTCTTTGATTCAATAAGCTAAAATAATTATGACAAGGTTTTTTTTTATGAGGAAGACGAATCACTGTCGAACTCTATCACTCCGAAGAAGAGAGCACGGAAATTTTGGAAGAGAAATCTTTAACGTTGTATACGTAAAATTAGAAAAAGCGATTCACTGAAAGTCAAATGTCCTACCTTGTTCAACTAACAAGAGTTTTAGCTTGAGTACGATAGTGAAGGAAGTATTGCAGTTATTTGACTCAACAGAAAATCGATCAACAAATATTATAAAACTGGGCGAGGCTTTGAGAACAATTCCTTCAACATCAGCTGAAGCTGAGAGGGCATTTTCTGCTGCCGGGTTGTTCATAACAAAGCTAAGAACTAGGCTGAATGATAAAAGCATAGATTGATAATGGTTTCTTAAATCATACTTTAAAAATGAATAATCAATCGATTTTATTTGTATTTTTTAGCTCAATACATAAAGAAGTATAAATTTTGGAATTTATGAATATCCTTATTTTGTGTAATTATTATTGATATCAATTAAAAATAACTAATTTTTAGATTTTTTCGAATTTTGATGCATTCCCGGGAATGACTTATGTTCCCGGGATTTCTCGGAAATTCCCGGGAAGAAAGAAAGGCCGGGAAATCAGAACCCCTACATACCACCTTCGCAAACATGGATGGGCGGCTGCGGGAGACGGGATCCTTCAAAATAACTAGGCCTGATGCAGGGCAAGAACGTAGTGTGCGCACACCTGAAACAGAAAACCGAGTATTGCTGCGGTTTGCCGATACTCCGTCGACAAGTACACGATCGGTTGCAGCTGAACTGGGTATTCGGCACGAAATGGTGTGGAAGGTTATGCGTGCTGAAAACATGCACCCCTTCCACTTGCAGAAAGTCCAACTCCTATGCGATGACGTTCATCCCCATCGGGTAGAGTTCGTACGCTGGATGCCACACAGAATGATGCACAGTTTCCAGCCAGAGTTTTATTATCAGATGAAGCCTGCTGTACGAGACAAGGCGTGTTCAACATGCACAGGGCGCATATGTGGTCGTCCGGAATCCCCACATCACTGTCTCGTTGAACGTGCAACACAAGTTTTAGTATTAACATCTGGGCAGGGGTTCTCGGAGATCATCTGTTGGGACTGTACCTTCTGCCCGAACGCCTCAATGGCGCAAAGTACCTTGTTTTCCTACAGCATGCTTTCCCGGATTTGCTGCAGGGAATACCGACCACTGTGTGCCAGAACATGTGGTTCATGCATGATGGTCCACCACGGTGCGTAACCAGGCCCGGCCTTAGCCAGTGCGGGGCCCAATTGGAAACAATTTTTGACGCTAATTCCAGTTAGACGAAATATTGTACAATTAAATTGGTATCATTAAAAAGATAAGGTTTTGCTATTTAAGGTGATGTAAAAATAAATTTCGTAACATAAGTATCTCAAAAGTTATTGACGAAAAACGTCTAAAAATAGCTTACTTTTCGTTATTTAATTAAAAATCTAATTCGAATTTTAAAATAATTTTTACGGCGTTAGATCCCTCTTGTGCTAATCCATCACCGTGCCAAATTTGGTCGTCGGTGTGGACGTGCATAAAGAACCAAAAAAACGAACAAACACGCACGCATACTTTCCTCTTTTATAATCCATATGTAGATAATCCATCATTTTTCAACTGAACCACCAACTCCCGAATAGCTTTAGGAACTTTTATTTTAATGCTGTTACAAAAATAGTGTCGTGGGTGTACGTGAAAGCAGATTAATAAGCAGGATAATAAAAAGATAAATATCTCTTTATTCCACGAAGTTTCAGCGAAACACTAAAGTAGCACAGATAACAAAACAGAAAATCACTTGTAAAAATTAACACCAGAGATCACCTATAAATCTCAGACACAACACTTTCAAGATTTCTTATTAACTCACCAGCTTACTTGCTGATCAAACTCCTACTGACTCTCTTGGTTTGAGAGCTTGCTTTTATACCTTTTCAGCAGGAAGTGACGTCAATATATAGGAACTAATGTAATCTCTAGAAGTTTCATGACATTTCTGGCTCCCAGTAGAGATACGTCCACAGTTCAGGATTTTTCTAGAAGATTCCTTTCTCGCCAAGGTTGGCATTTTAGGGAAACAACTCTACAGCTTTGTAACACTGCTCCCCTCTTCAGAGACTGCACATCCCGTCAGTCTCATTACATAGAACTATGATCAGTGGCCCGGTATGGAGCCGATTGATATGGATGACTTTTGGATTGGCGTTGGGCAACCTCTGCACTCCATAGACAACATCGTTCAGATTCTTGACAGTAGTATAAGGTCATTCGCAGTTCTGCTGTAACTTCGAACTCAGACCTCTCCGTCACTTCGGGTTATACATCCAGACTAGATCACCCTGCTTAAAATGGTGGTCTGTTGCTCTGGAGTCGTAAAGAGTTTTTATTCGTTCGCTGGCCAATTTAATTCACTCTCTGGCAAACGCATGTACGCTTTCCAAATTTTTATGTATCCATTCGGCGAGGAAGGCGTTCCACTGGGTCGTCTAAAGAGAATATCAAATGACAATCACAGCGTTCGACCAAAAAGCATTTCTGCTGGAGTTCCAGTCACTTGATGTTCCGCGCTCCTATAGGCCAAGAGAAAGAGTGGCAAATGTGTATCCCAATCAGTCTGATTCTTCGACACAAATAAAGACACTGTAACAAAGTAGCCAAATAACAACTATGATTAGGGGAGCTGTAACAAAACGATGATTTAGGGTTGCAGGTGAAATTTAACACAACATTCTTCGACTAGTGTCAACCGTCTGAGGAATGACAATGCTTTCCTGTGCAGGTGTGGTGTAACAAGCTTGGAGGGACAGAGGCGCCAAAAGCGTCTACAGACGCGCCAATACTTGCTGGAGACCAGACAGGACCACAGGGTTCTTAAAAAAGCGTTGATTGACAATGTCGCCTACATGAAGGGAACTGGTCAATTCAAAGTAAGGAAGCGTGGATTTGATGGACGAGGGGCAACATTTGCCTTTGTAGGAAGAGCGCTAACGAGGGAGACATAATGGTGGGACTTTTTGCAGATGGTGGAAAGGAATGCCATCTTACTAATGAGGAAACCGGAACGGTACATAAAACGGGGGGAATTCGTTTGTCGGAGAGGAGTTGAGAGTTGGACTTCGCCTACGCTGGTGAGCGTTAGGTTAGCTTCGAATCGAGACTCGGTAGTACTCCCATCAGGGATTGCGAGTTCGGATATATACGGACAGACCCGGTCCTCGGGCTCATCTCGTAGGAGTTTACATAGAACTCCGGGACTATATTGAATTTTACAGCGCAGTGCAGGTTGGTTTCGCGAAATTAATTATCTACTCGACCAAGAGTAACAGCTCCTCCCTTCGAGGTCATTTTTATTGATTTTTTGTACATAAGCATTCTAATCTAGAAAATGTATATTACAAATGTGTGTATATAAATTAGCTGTAATAAAATTCGGAAAGACTACTCATTGTCTGAAATCGCCTCGAATTTGCTCAGCCATCAAACTGCGGCCATCGGCCGTGACGTTACAACACGATTCAAAATCGTTTGATTAAACCTCTCGACCATACCATCGGACTCAGGTTATAACGCTGTCGTTCGAGTCTTTTTTAATTCCCAAAAGCTTACAAAACTCAGTAACGAGCGATGAGTTAAAATTTGTACTTTGATCCGAATGCAATATGCACGCCATAACATGAAATCTAGCTTAGAACGAGTTCTTCAGCTACAGCCGAGGCTTCCTGATCTGAGATGGGAACTGCTTCAGGCCACTTGGTAAAATAGTCCATTAATACTAGGACATACCGATTGTCGTTACAGGGAAAGGTCCTAGGATATCCAAAGCCATTCTCTCGAATGGTGCGTCCACATTATAGCGCTTCAAGCAACTTTTAGTTCTTGTTTTAGGTCCTTTTCGGGTTCCTCAAGCGTGGCATTCTCTATACTATTTTTCCACGTCGGCACGAAGTCGATCCCAATAAAATCGCTCTCGTGTTTTACTTAAAGTTTTCATGACTCCAAAATGCCCTCCACTTGCGCTGTTACGAGTCGCTCGCAGAACTTCTTGAATTCTACTCTTTGGAAGAATTAGTTGCCATCGACAAGAGTTTCCACCATCACTCTCCCACTTACGGTATAGAATACCATCCTTAAGATACAAGGAGTCCCAAAGAGCCCAGTTTCGTTTTGTTGCAGGACTCTCTGGGGTGATTTTTTGCCAAGAGGGTCGATCCGCCGAGTTTAGTTTCTTATCCAATATTGGTTTAATAGCAGGATATTCTAGCTGTGCTTTTTGGATCTCACATGAAGACCAGGGATCCACGGTTGTCGTTGCTGAAACTTTCACGGAAATATCTATTTCCAATGCGAACTTTTTATCGGCATTCGAGCAATGTTTGCAGCTTTCTTTACAGGGTCTTTGAGAGAGGGCATCTGCATTTCCGTGAGAGGTCCCTTTGCGATGCCGGATTTCGAAATCATACTCCTGAAGCCTTTGGATCCAACGAGATATCTGGCCTTCAGTTTCTTTAAAATTCAAAAGCCATCTTAAGGAAGCAATGATCGATCCGGAGAAGAAATTTCTATCCATAGAGGTAGTGATGGAAATGCTCTATAGATTTAACAATGGCCAGTAATTCTTTACGTATGACACAATAATTTCTTTCTGGCTTACCCAAGCTCTTGCTAAAGTAAGCGATGACACGTTCTTCGTTTCCAATATTCTGGGAAAGCACGGTTTCTATTCCGTCATTACTAGCATCCGTATCCAAAATAAAATCTTTGTCAGTTCGGAGGTAGGTCAAAACAGTAAGAGATGTCAATGCCAGCTTTAGACTTTTGAAAGATTTATCACAATCTTCTGTCCAATTAAAGTTTGATTTAGCTTCAGTTAATTTATGTAGAGATCTTTCTATTGTTTAGAAATATTTTACAAAACGACGGTAATAGGTGCACAGTCCAACGAAACTTCGGAGTTCGTGTACTATCTCTGGACGAGCCCAATTGACTACTGCTTTAATTTTCTTTTCACCTTCTGCTGAAATAACGTGACCGAGGTAAGCGACCTCCTTTCGGAAGAATCTGCGTTTCTTGGGACTTAACTTAAGGTTAGCTTTTTGTAATCTCTGGAATAGTTTCCGAATATTATTTAGATGTTCTTCAAATGTTCTTCCTAGTAACTATTATAATGTCATCTGGATACACTAAGCAAGCTTCAGACGATAGTCCGCGTAATACCGTCTCCATTAATCTTTCAAATGTGCAGGGGCGTTACAAAGTCCGAAAGGCATTACCTTAAATTGCCAAAGTTCTTGTCCGGTGGTGAAGGCTGTCTTTTCTCTATCTCCAGGTCGGATCTCAACTTGCCAGTATCCACTTCTCAAATCCAAAGTCGTGAACCACTGACTTCCGTTCAAAGCCTCTAGAGTGTCGTCTATTCGTGGTAAAGGACAACTGCCCTTTTTCGTAATTTCATTCAATTTCCTGTAGTCAAAACAGAATCGTGTTGATCCATCCTTCTTTTTAACAAGCACAATAGGCGAAGCCCAAGGGCCTGGCGATTCCTCGATTATTCCGTTGTCAACCATTTCTTTGACTAGACGATCTGCTTCTTTCTTTGCAAGAGGCAGACGTCTTGGATATTTCTTGATTGGTTGATGGTCACCTGTATTAATTTTATGTTGTGTCATTTTGCAGCGGCTGTCATCAGCGTCACAGGTCGAAAACAAGTTCTGAATTTCTTTAAGTAACTTCCTTACTGCTTTTCGGTGTTCTTCATTAAGTCCTTCAAGATTCTCCAAAATTTACAGAAGATGCTGTGCTTCAAAAAATTCTTGGGGCCGAGTGACGATATCCACCACTGATTCACGCGTCGCAATAACAGTTCCTTTGTCCAAATCTTGGGTTTATTTTTCAGATTCAGAACTCGAACGAGGATGGCTTCCCTTTTCAAATCAGCGAGTGTGGCCACCACAAGGACACCTTTCTTCAGACTTGGTAAGGAAAGTCAGTTACGGCATATATAAATTGTCCAGAAATTTCGGAAACTCCCTGGATAAGACATTCTGATCTCCCTAGTATAATAGTTCTCTCTTTGGCTAATACAAAGCATAACTTTGAATGATGTACACTGGCTAAAAACAAGAGGGATTTCCTCCCCACCTGTCCGTATCTCGTCTTTCTCCAGATCTACAGTAAAGTTAAATTTTTGAAGAAAGTCCAGACCCTAGAATACAGAAATCGGTGATATCAGCTACGTGGATTCAGTGATGGAATTTTCTGGATCCACAATAATTTATGCATCCAGTTTGCCGTACATCTCTGCTTTCTCACCAGCAGCGGTCTCTAAAGAAATGTTAGGAGCCGTGTAAATAAATTTGTCCTTCAACTTCTGGGCCAAGTCTGTCCTTAACAGAGTCCTGTTTGCTCCTGTGTACTCCAACATTGAATACCACAAATAGATCCCTCCAAGTTAAGTCCGTTTCTCCCTCGGCTAAGTGCGGGAACATTCAGTCCTTCTGCAGGGACTTTAAAAGACAGCCTTCGCCCCGCAAGACGGCCATAAATTAGTTTTCCTGGTTGGTAGTAATCGCCTGGCACTCACTCTGTAAGTGTCCCTTTCTGTTGCATTTCCAGCAAGTCACGTTCGGTTTTCGTCTAGGAGTGGTTTTTTCCCAACAATACTACTTTTAAATAATTTTTCCAACATGTTCAATAGAGATTAAAATTTATCATTTTTTAATTTCGCAGTATCATCCTCTATCTCTATTGATCTGAGGTGTCGGAATGTCTTCGAAACAGTTTTCGCAGCCTCATATTTTATACTGTTACGAACATGGAAAGTCGCTTCCCAGCAATGTTTGTCGTATGGTTTGGAAGAGAGTTTTACAAGGTTAAGCATGGAGTGACGGGAAGCGCCTGTTCCGAGATCCCTGAATGGCGACGTAAATGCAACCCTTTTCTCTATATTTCTACTAGGAAAGGGAATACACTTGAAAATACGAGAAAACTCCATGTGACGTCACGGCCTGTCGGAGAGAGTATATAAGGACGGCGCCTGGATCAGAGGGAGTAGTGTTGATCCACTGGAACGACTTTAGAGTTTCTTCTGCAGTGCGAGTTAGGAAGTTGGTGAGCTGAGCGCTATTGAAAGTGCTGTTATTGTCGCTTTTAGTGATTTGCTGACTGTTTGTGTTGTTAAATATCAAACTACTGAACTGTTATTACCTGTGAATTGTTGTCTGTTTACATTGCTAATCTGTGCAAGAACTATTGTTTCCTGTACCTGTGCTACGTGTTTTCCTGCATATTTGTAAATAAACCTTCATTCTTCATTATCCTGCGTGTTGGACTGTTTACACTATACACCCACAGAAAGACTTTTGTAGCAATACTATATGCCAGAGCTGATTTCAAATCTTTTGCGTTCTACAAGATTGGTATCTTGTGGAATGTTGCGGGTCTTCGTCTCTGATGGCGTCGACCAAGTACTGGGCTGCTAAGCTTTCCCGAACATCCAGAGGGCACTCAGCGTAAGCCAGACTCATTAATCGTTCCACATGGGCGGATAATACTTGAAGACCTTCTCCTGGCTTCTGCCGTTTTGTCTTCAGTTCGGTTCTGTAAAACTGCCTGAGATGGCTATCTCCAAATCGAGATTCTAGAGCATTTTCAATGATCCGTCAACTTATCAGCTGGTATTCCTTGAAGAACCTCTGCCGCTTATCCTCGGAGAGAGGCCACAAGTTGACTGGCTTTCGCAAAATTGTTCCATCCGTTTGTCGAGGAGTTTGACTGTCGGCCGGGGATACATGAATTCTGGATTTCCCGGGAAATTGTTTGGTCTAATTTCAAGATCACTAAGTCTTCTCTCAAGGTCGCTCATCTTTTCTTGAACTTCGCTTTCACTTCCTCGATCTTCATATGAACCTCTCCTTCTACTTCTTCAATCTTTCCTTTCACACCTTGGATTTCCTCTTCTATTTTTCATATGCATCCGTGTATGCATTCGTTAACATGATCCTCGCTTCCTTCCACTTGACTCTCGACGTGTGCTCTAGGGATGGCGGTTATTACAAAAAAAAAAAAAAACGGTTTTCGGTTAAACCGGTTTTTTTCACCTCCGGTTTAACCTGGGGGTTAAAACCGCTCAAAATAACTGGTTTTTGAAAAAAAAAATGTTTTCATTTTTTTTTAAAGCAACATTTGTGGACAGTTTATTATTAATAATAATGCACAATAAGTAAGTATTAATACAATAATTAATTAATGCAATAAGTAATGATTATAAATAAGTAATTAATACAATATGTAATAATAATAGAGAAATTATTGTAATAAGTATTATAGACAAAATATTTTATTAACATCGTTTTCACAAGAAATTAATTCATTGGCCAATATTCATCTAATCTGCTCATAAAGACTCTTTCAGCAATGTGTTGATCCGTGAGTCGACACCTCTCATTGTGAACAACATCATTCAACTTAAATACTAATCTTTCGGACGCCACAGAACTTCCGATTAAAGATGAATATTTTTTGGCTACAAACAACAGACGATGTTTGCAGACAAAATTTTTTTATTAGTATTGTTTTTGCAGGAACTCAATCCATTGGACAATATTCATCTGTTCACAAAGACTCTTTCAGTAATCCGCCAACCAACAGACGCTTCGAGGAAGCGGTTGTCCGTGATAGGCTTAAGATGATGAAATTCAAA
>BGPR01023204.1:0-24495 GCA_013235015.1 Araneus ventricosus | reverse complement strand
ACCAATGAACGCGAAAGGGTTAATGAATGATAAATTAAAGACTAAAAAGTAGGAAACAATTTTAAAAAATTCTGCAAATATCAGATATGCACCGAGGACTCGGCTGTTGGAGAGGAATGACACCAAGAAGTGCCCTTTAAATATTTTCCGAATAATGATTAAAAATTCACCAAAAAACGATAATAATAAAATTTCCCTATGCAGTAAAATATCATTTTTCTTACTGGTTGACGGACGAGAACAAGTTACATGACCAATCATGCACCAAGAGAGCACGGCTAGGATTAAAATCAATGCCTTCATTCTATCGGGTTAGTCTGTAAAGAAAAAAAAGACGCATATTACGATAATGAAATATTTGACAAAATTAATTTATAAAAACATGAGACAAATTTTGTTGGAAGCTTGATATTACTGAAAGAACCTAAAATTCATAATCATCAGTGGTCCAACATTCCAGAATGGATCCTGGTCGTCTTGAATAGTATCAAATTCCCTGTCAACAGAGTCAATTCATCTAATTGTAATTTTATGCCTTCCTCTAGTACAGTATTTCCCAACCTTTTTTGGTGCCATACCCCATCTAAGACTTTCGAAAATTCTTATGCCCCTTACTCAACATATACATAAGTTTGAATATTCAAAAACTGAATTGTTCACTAAAGAAACTTAAATGTAGGTTTTAGGAAGAAAGCACTAGGAAACTGTTGAGAAACACAGTAAGTAAATTTTCAAAACATTTAATGGAGAACTGAAATTCAAGTATGAAATAATTTTAATAATAATAAATTTTCATAAGTTCACCATTTTTTTGGAAAAAAAGTTTGCAGGAATTAAAACTTTTTTTTATATATTTTTGAAAATTATTCAACGAGTAGATCATTAAGAAAAAGGTACCGTTTCGATCTGACAATTTATATATACTAGTTAAATCACAGTAGATGGTTGCTTTTAAACTCTGAACGAGTCCATTTTCGAATTGCCCCGTTTAACAATCAAATTGCCTCCCTGTGGGCATGGGCCCCAAGTTGGGAAACACTTCTCTAGGACCTTTTTCCTTTGGTTTTCTAAGAAAGTTGTTTTTAAGGGTGCGCACAGGTTTCATGGCCCATTCCCATCTGATGCTTTGTAATTTTATAAATTTAATAATATCAATATTCTTAAAACTTGTGTAACTCGTGATTAAATCTTCTTCGCCACGCTTCATAGAGCTAACTCTCTTCCACCACAAATTCTTCTCAAAATTTTTATCACAAAAGTAACCAAAAGATATTCATGTCTCTGCGTTATGACCCAAGTCTATGGAGCATTAGTCAAAATGCATCTGACAATGATTTTATAGAATAAAATTTTAGTTTATGCTTGATTAGCTTCGATTTCATATATTTTTAAGCCATAAAATGCTCCATCAGCCGCAATTGTCATTTATTTACTTCTGATCCAAAATTACAAAAATAATTTCTTTCGAATCTAAGGTAAGTGAAGATGTCAACAGCTCCAAAATTATAAGAGCCCGTAACAATAAAAGAATTAGAGTTGGGGTGGTTCTGCTTTGGGCATGGCGTATAATTGAGCCGTAAAATTACGTAAAAGAAGAACTTAAAAATTAATATAATTACAAAATTCGGTATTGAAGCATCTTATTCAAAGCAAATTAGCGTCTTTAACAAAACTATTAACATTTTTTTACTTTCTCGTACACGAAGTATACAAAGAGAAAGTATTGTAATCGTCAAAAAAAATTTGAACTCGAGATTTTGACGAATCTCCACGTTTTAGACCTCCCTGAGTCCGAAAAACACAATTTTGGAATAATGTCTGTCTGTGAACACGATAACTCGAAAACTATTAGAGCTACGGGGATGAAATTTGGTATGTGGTCTTTAAACATAATTTGTAGATTTCTGTCAAATTTTGGACAAAATCCGTCCACGGGAAGTCTGTCTATCTGTATATCCGCGGTCATGTGAACACAATAACTCAAAAACTTGAATAGCTAGGTGGATAAAATTTGGTACACAGTTTTATCGTCATGAATGTAGATCCGTATCAAATTTTGGGCCAAGTCCGTCAAAAAGAGGCGTTCAAATTGCATATTCAATTTCTTTTAATCCGATTCTCATGCGCATGAGTACTGGTAGCAATCTGTTATTGTTGTAAATTTTATTTACAGCAATAAATAATGTTTTCAAACGTGAATTGTAACGATTTTTTTATTGTTGTAAATAAAATTCAAACCGATCTCATTATTTCAGCAAATCTTTTATTTACGCGCTTTTGCAATTGTTACGGTTGTGGTAGTATAAATTGTTTTCTTGGGAATTCAATTCCAAAGCAGAAGTTTCGCTTTAGTATTCATTGCATTGCCTATTTTATCGCACCTGCTTCAAAGAAATATTTTTTTGAAACGTGGCAACAGATATTTGATTTCAGGTTTGTTTGTTTGTTTGTTTCACTTTCTCGTATACGAAGTATACAGAGAGAAAGTATTGTAATCGTCAAAAAAATTCGAACTCGAGATTTTGACGAATCTCCACTTAGAAAGTATACGGGAAAGTTTGGGGGAGACCACTCCCGCTGGTTTAGTTCTCAAATGAAGCTATTTTTTTGATATTGAGTTCTCTTTAGAATCTAAAGAGCAGCTCCAGAACGAGGGTGAAAAGTCTCCATTTTCTTCAACGATTTCTCAGTTCCCCCTATAAGCAGAGCAAGAAACAAGCGGTATCAATATTCACAGTTCAGTTGTTGACGACTAGTTGTACCATCAGGTGATAAGAGGCCTTTGATTGCGTCAGACTCGCAGTAATGAATCATATTTTGCAGCGAGACTCAGAGCCGTTTGCCATGCGTGATGACCGGTCATTCACGTTTATGTGATGCTGCATGAGAGAACATGATAATTTATGTAGCTAGAATCTAAAGACAAGTTCTTTCTGCCGCGATGATAGTATAAAATTCAAGAATTTACGTCTCAGAGAAATCATTAAAGAAGACAAGGTAAGGAATCTATGACAGCTTTGCGATTGATCAATTCTTCATTGTCTAGAAGTGTGTATCTATACTTATAAAAGGCAATGTTTGCGTGTGTATGTGTGTGTGTGCGTGCGATGTCCATACGAATCTATCGCACTTACAGCCATGAAATGTGGCAAACAGGTAGTCGAAATGGTGATTCAATGCACCTCGAAGCCATAATTTTAAATTTAATCTAGAAAATTTTTTATTGAATGTTTTGTGTTGTTTTGGGTCATTTTTGGCACGTTTACGGCTGTAGTATCTTTTCTAATGATCGTTGAAAAACAATCAATGCACCATCGGATAGAACAAGAAAGTTTCGTTATAATGAAGTTTGTTTTGAATTTCCAACATAATTTGCTGAATTTTGAGAAATTTTTAAATAATAGTCACTTTTCATTTATATTTTTAAATTTCAATTCTTATTTCCTTGCATCACGTTCTAATAACGTTATCATTTTCAATTTTTTTTAGGTAAAACCGAAATATATATGCCTGTTTTAAAACAAGAATGGTTAAAATATTTTTTCTCCGAATTTCTATGAATTTTTTTATTGATAAGTTCTAAACATTTTCTCACGCATATCGAGGAAGCTTTCGTTCGACCCAAGTTTACTCTCAGTTAACAGAATGCATTTCTACTAACCGATTGGCTGGCGGTACCAAGCAAAAATCACGTTATACTGTCGATCATTTTTTTGCGTCAGCTAATCTTAATTTCTTCATTTTACTGATCCAAGAATCATTTGATTTATTTCTTTTATGCTTTTCATAGTCGCGTATACATGCTGACATCTTTAGTTAAAAAAACACTTTATTCATCTCGCTCAATTTCCTGCTTGTACTTTCACTAAAAATCGAGGACGAAATCAAAACATGTGTGTCTGCGTGCGTGCGTGCGTGCGTGTGTGTGTTCATTTCGTTTTCAAAACTTTGAGCTTTTTTTATTTTGTTGAAGTCATTATGGCATGGGCAACTACTAGTAAATACTAATAACAAGCTATAGCTTTCTAAGGATTTTATTCGTGTGTTCATAGAAATGATGTTTAAACAATGCATCGATCGGCAGAACATTCTCACTAGAATTCAGATTGGCACTCCGCACATTACTCCGCCAATTTATGAAAATAAAAATTGTTCACCAAGAAAGAAAATGGAAGATTATTCCCAGAAATTAGTGAATTCCTCATGGAAGCTTGGAAATTCGGTGAGTGTATTCTATTTAAGGAATTTCACAAATAATTTATAAGGATTTTACTAAATTGTTCATATACATGATATTTAAATCTATGTATCAATTCGATAACTTTAGTAATCAGTAGAACGTCTCATTAGAATTCACATTCCCGGTTAGAATTTTTCTACGGAATGGAAATAAAAATTTTCTACGTTTATGGAAATAAAAATGTTGACTCAGTTAAAAAATAGAATTTTATTCCTAGAAATTACAAAGCCCAAAAATGAATTCATGGAAACAAGAATTTAAATAAATTCTATTCAAGGAATTCGCGCATATCTTTCATTCAAAGCAACATGTGTTCAAAATGTTTTATCAATCATTAGTTGATTCTGTTTCTGTTTATCTTTCATTTGCAGATCATAATTACTTTTGTCTTATCCAAGATGATTTTCGATTTTTGGAAATTTTCATTTTTTAGGGGATTGTTTTATGTAAAAACTGTATAATTAAATTTGCATTAACAATACCATAATATTTTGTTCTATTTTAATTAAGTCAGTGTGCCTTGTTTATAAATTTATTTTGCTCCAAATACACAACGTTATCATTGTGAAATCTAAGCACTTTCTACATTATCGTCTTGATTTCCTCCTCTTGGAAACTCCTCTATAAAAACTTTATTCGTATGTTAAGTGGATAACGATTGACGAAATTCGAGATTGATCGAAACTGCGATGATCATTCCATCAATGGCTGGCACTGAAGATTGTACAGTAGACTCTCGATTAACCGGGATGGTCGGGAAGTGCTTCCTCCCGGATAAGCAAATATCCCGGATAATCCAATTTCTACAAATTTTGATAAAAAAAATTTGGAAAAATGATAGAAAATGTACAATTATTATACAATAAGACATTAATAGTTTGATTAATGCAAAAGAAAAAGAATTAAGAAGAAATTTTGATCTTATTTAGATTTACAATTCGTACAATTAAAAAGAAAAACAGAGATGTAGTTTACCTCACTGCTTTGATAGAAGTTTGATTTCGTTTTTCATTTACTCTTCGGCGAATTATACTACGCAGATTTCTCAATATCATTTTTTCTTCAGGTGTGCTTTCATCTTCTAGCTCCAAGTAATCAAGTAACGCCTCAGTGTGTACTAATGCGGCACCGTGACTTAATTTTTCATGAGTTACAAGATTTTCCTCATCAATCTCAGGACATTCTTCGAAATTGCTTGTTTCTTCTGAAACACAAGTTACGCGGGACAAAATATCATCGTCACTTAAAACTTCGCAACGTTCCAATTTTGAATCTTCGTTAATCCATTGTTCCACTGCTTCCTCATCACTTTCAGGACATTCTTCGAAATTCCTTGTTTCTTCTGAAACACAAGTTACGCGGGACACAATATCATCGTCACTTAAAACTTCGCAACGTTCCAATTTTGAATCTTCGTTAATCCATTGTTCCACTGCTTCCTCATCACTTTCAGGGCATTCTTCGAAATTGCTTGTTTCTTCTGAAACACAAGTTATACGGGACACAATATCATCATCACTTAAGACTTCGCAACATTCCAATTTTGAATCTTCGTTAATCCACTGTTCCACTGCTCCTTCATCCACATTTTCAGAACATTCTAACTGGAGTCTGGCTGGACTCAAAGTCGGCAGGGCGAGTCCAATACAATATGAAGAGTTGAGAAGAATGCGGTCTTCCCTCACATTCCAACGGCTGCAATATGCGCTTCTTTTTAGGGGGGGGGGTCGTCCCGGATAATCCGATCCCGTTTAATCGAGAGTCTACTGTATTAATATTCATTTAGATTTTACCATTTATTTTTTTTATCTAGTAACTCTGCTTTTTTCAGTATATGGAATTGTCTACGTTCTGCATCTTGAGTATTTCGTGAATAAATACGCCTCTTGCTTGTATCTAAACCTTCACTCTTCCTACTGAACGTAAATCTCCATACAAATATTTCAGAGGAAAGTTTTAACTCGTTCTTTACACAATTTTTTATTACAAAGTTACTATTTCGAATAGACAGGGAAAAAGTTTCTGGTTTCTTTAAAGCATTTCTCTTTTCTGATTTTATATTTATCCTTGAAAATTCAAGAATATCATATAATTCAACTATTTTTATACTGAGAGAACCAAATTTTATGTCATAATGCAAAGTGGTGGTTATCATGGCAATTTTGATGTGATTTTTATTTAGTATGCTAAAAAACAGATCGATGGTGACGATTTTGGTATTTCACATGAGAGTACTTTGGAATAAATCTTCTAATTTTAGCCACTACAAGACGACAAGAATGACCAATATCTCACTCTCCAAAGAGTCCAAAAACACATTTTCCCATCTCATATTTAACACAGATCAGGACTTCTTGTCTTTAACACATTTTCCTTTCATATATTAAACATAGATCAGCCCTGTTGGTCTTGAACACATTTTCCTTCTGTATATTAAACATAGATCAGCCCTGTTGGTCTTGAACACATTTTCCCTTTGCATATTAAACATACAACAGCCTTGTCGGTTTTGAATACATTTTCCTTTCGTATATTAAACATAGATCAGCCCTGTTGGTCTTTACTGAAATCAAATCTGATCGCTAATTTTTATCCTACCGCCGGACGTTTAAGGCGGGAATTTATAGCATAGAATGAAGTTGGAAATCTATTCTTCAGCTTCTAGAAAAATATCTAGATTCAAGTACATTGATTATTGAAATGAAAATGCACGAAATGTAACGTCAAATTCAGTTATTTGTAATTAATGCATAAAAATTTCCTGGCTATTTCCCCCAAAGAGTTACGAAATCTCGCTTTATTCGATACAATATTAAAATAAATTGAGGGTATGTATTCTAAAGAATTAAAACCTCTTGGTAAAGGACATTCAAGTTGTTTTAATTTTTAATATAATTTATGTTCCTCAGAAAAAACTTCTTAATGCAGTATTTGTCAATATATCTACTTCTTTGAGAAGTTGTAATGGTTTCTTCAAAAGACGGTCCCCTTTATAAGCAGAAAATTCACGAAACTTTGAGTGTGATGATCAGTTCTGAAATTCTCCAATTCTCAAAAGACTATTCCACTAAGGTTCAATGGGAGATGGTAGATAGCCATCATACTAAAGAAAGTGATTAGATTCTTTAAAGATATTTAAATCGGGACTAAAATATATTTAATAAATTAATCTGAAATAATAGTTTTAAGATAGTTTCTGAAAGTAAAATCTAAATCTAACAGGTAGTAATGCTACTACAATGACAAATCAATATGACAGCTCGTAGGATGCTACAAGAGTTTAGTTTAATTACATTAATCCTTTATGAGGTCGTGGGAATATACTGCCCGACAAATTCATCAATTTTTAAAAGTATTTTTTAAGGTTGGCGCAATTTCTCGCCAAATTTTTCGATAAAACAAAAACCTGGATGTTCCAATTTCTTACTCAAACCACAACGAAATGTCTTGACTAGGTAAAAAACTATTAATTAATAAGATTAATTAACAAAAATAAATATTTTTTTACAACCCGCCCCGGCCCAAGAGGGAAGGCCTTCCACAGGCCGGCGGAGAAACATAAAACAATAGAAACGAACTACATTAAAAATAATTTACAAAGAACCCCAAGAGGCAAGCAGAACAATTTAAAAATCATCGTTTACAACAATGAACTCAAAAAAAAAGATAAAGAGCAAAAACACAAAGTACAAAAACACAAAACTCAAAGAGCAAAAATACAAAAAACTTAACATTAAAAACACAAAAAGATTAAGAGCAAAACACAAAACGCAAAAACTCAAAGGGCAAAGACACAAAAAGCCTAACATTAAAAACCAAAAAAAGATTAAGAGTAAAAACGCAAAACGCAAAAACTCAAAGAGCAAAGACGCAAAAAACTAAACATTCAAAACACAAAACACATACAAAATATAAAGATAACTAAATTAAAATGAATAGTATTTAAAACCAAACAGTTACAAAGCATTTAATAAATAAGGAATTAAATTTTTTAATAAAAAATTTTGTAATGGTTTTTTTTCTACTTTACTTTACTTTACACTACGACACACCTTTCTCTACTGAATGACACTAAGCCATTGATACTGTCATTCTCGTTTCAGTGTTACTTCACCGCAGAATATGGCGTAAGAAGTTCTCTGAAAGAAGTGATTTTTCGGTGTTCCAGGGAAGCAAATTTTTTTCAGCTTTTAGTCTTAAGTTTGTGTAGAAAACACCGAAATATAATTTTTTCTACGCCCGTATGGGATTTCCCTGTTGACAACGCATCCTGTACGTTAGCGTTTTGTTTATTATTTGATTTTTTTTTCTCTTTTACTAAAACAGTTTTGTATATTTTTTTCTTTTGTGAACACGATAACTGGAGTAATTTTGATTTTATTTTAACCGGCGTGGGATATGTTTTAAAGATAGTGAGAATCTCGGCGGAATTCGTAGATGGGCTGTCCAGATCAAAAAGGGTGGAACTTGTAGGGGGTGAAATTTTCATTTTCCCATAATTCCTTTACAATTGAAGATAGAAAGAAAATTTAAATTAGGCGAATTATCGCCTTATCATAACGACCAATTTTTGTATTTAAACTATTTTTATAGTTGCAATTGCTTAGAAGTTATGAGCTGAAAAGTGATTCCCCCCTCCCTCTAACTTAAAAGTATCTTTCAACCTATGCATGCTACCCCTTGTTGGAAAGCTCTGGTCATTTGGAGTTTCTTCCACCCCCTCTCTCATTCTTGCAGCTCTAATCCTTATGAAAATAGAGGGAGAAATGTTCCTTTCCTTATATCTCCGGACTAAAGGAATCTACCTTGCCCTTCCAGTTTGTCAACGGGGATTTTTAAAATATTTTTTTTAAATATAAAAATACTTTTCAGACACCCTGTACTTTAAAATCATATGTAGGTCTAAGATCACCTTGAGGAGTAATATTAGAACTTATAGAACTGTGAACATGAATAGCTACCGGGTGTAACTTGTAACATATAAAGAACTTAAAAGCTCCAACAACAGTTAAGCAAATTTTCTTTCCTGTTATTAAGATGGGGCCATTATCAAATTTCGATCTTGATCTTTTAGAAAATAAAAGCATCTAGTTGTTTAGTTAAAACTAAAAAATTAATGTTTTAATCCTAAGAAATCCATTCTGTATCAAAAAGATTGATCAAATATTACAAACCTTTCTTCAGAATTAATAGAAAGAATGCGTAACCTTCCTTTCGTTTCTACACTGAACTAATATCCTTTACCGCCTTAAACTTAAAGAACAAAAGTTAGATTTATAAACTCAAATTAACAAGTCCCGTGCTCCATTATTTACTTATTTGAAGAAAAACGTGAAAAAATGTCGAAATAACTTGGGAAAACTTCATTAAGCACTAAAAAATTGTTGGCAAATATTTATCTGTGGCTTCCCTAATGAGAACTCTGAAAGGGTTTATTCCAGATTATCGATGGGGATCCAATGGTTCATTAATATTTATTTCATCATTTCTTTCTTTATGATAATGACTTGTTGTTAGTTTTTAAAGGATAGAATAAAACATTTTTACTGTTTCTTTGAATTCTAAAGAATGTACAAACATAAATAAATATTATTCTATTTCTTTTTCTGCACAGTTCAGAACAACATTTAAAAATATAATTACTGTTCAGCAACGGATTCCGAGACTACTACTTTTGGACGATTTACACCGGAAAGAGGTGTCAGGCAATGAGTCATATGAGCGCATTTCCGGAGTTCATTGTTAGATCACGCTCAGTAAAATGTAAATTCCCTTCCATTCTTCACTTTCCCCTTATTTTGATGAAAATAACTCCGCCCGGCGCATGCGCAAAATCGCAGAGGGTTTCCGAATCCGTTGCTATACAATACTTACACAGTGATTGTTCATTTATATATATATATTTTTCATTTGCACTTCATAATATTTCAGTATTTAGCATTAATTTAACTCTTTTCAGAGCTTTGCACCTCATTAATGTTATTAGAAAATAATAGTAATAAATCATTAGTAATACCTAAAGCAGTTTTGCTGAAAGAAAGTTATTTGCACTTTCTTTTATTCAATGGATTCTGGGGTTATTCCTATAATGCTCAAGTTATGATATACTTTTGTTAATTCAAAACATTTTAATTGTGATTAATCCGTACATAATTAATTGAATATATATACTAATTATGAAGTTATATAGTGTAGCAATTATAAAATGTAATTATTCGTAATAAAAATATAGTTAGCATGCAAAACTATATATTTTTTAAAACCTAATGAATGGCTAGTCGAAATATAATGCATACGCGCGATGCTTTTAGAAAGCCCCCAAGAAATTCAGGGCGTGGGCCTCTAACAAGATTATTCGCTTAATCCGCCCCTGTGTGCATGTGGAGCTGTTGTCCGCTAAATCATACTTAGGGGGCCAAACGTCTTCCCCTGGCGAGGTGCGGAATTTTGGAGAGAGAATGCCATCTCAGGTGGCGTCCTCGTCCTCTCACTGCGGTTCAAATCTACGAAGTCCTTCCCAAAATAGCCCTCGTGATGCTGCGAAACGGGGCGTCAGTATAACTAGACTAAACTTTGGACAAGTATCTCTTATCGTTGACGGATATGGTCCAAAATTTGATACAGGTCATCAACTTCTACTGCAAAAAATTTCTTCCATATAACTAGTGTTTTTGAGTTACCATGCCCACATACTCTCAGATAGACACACAGACATAATTCCATCTTTTTTTGTTAGGGAAGGTCTAAAACATGGAGATCATCAAAAGTTTGAGAAAGGATATTCTGACGATTACCCTACTTTCTGTGTGCATTTTCGCAGATGGCATGAAAACCGAACACGGAGTTGGAGCTGCCTTCTGCGTCTTGGTCAATGATATCTGGGCCTACCAGTGGTCTGCTAAACTCAACGACAACAACGCCGTATTTCATGCTGAACTCACTGCACTTCATGAAGCAATAAATACGCATCTCATCTGCCAAACCATAATACCTTTAAAATACACGTAGACAATAGAGCAAGTATCATGGCATCTTCCATTTCAAAGAGCACAAACCAAACAGCAAGACAAATTTCCAAATCCTCCCAACAAATCTAAGAATAAAAGTCTTGTGAGTTAAAGCGCATGCAGGCAATGTAGGCAATGAGAGAGCAGACCAACTGGTAAAAGACGCAACACAACATGGGCAACCCTATACACTTACTAAAGCTTCCTAAACCGCACGTAAAAGGCCTCCCCCGGAAGAGCATGCTTGAGGAGTGGCAAACTTTCTGGAACAAAGGCGATACAGGCAGGAAAATCTTTAACATCATGCCCTCAGTTGGTCTTCGTCCCACTAACTGGATTAGAGAGATCTTCTCTGAACATGGCCCTTTCCCTGCCTACCTCAAAAGGTTTCACCTCTCTGACAGCGATCAATGCAGTTGTGGTGGAATTGGCACGGCACTTCACTATGCCATGGAGTGTTTCCTCACTGTGTCTTGGCGTATGAAGAAGCCTGCGCCAAATGGTTGAAAAGAGTCGCCAATAACCTAGTCTCCAGGCATAAAATTCGTACATAGTGAAATCCATCAGTGAAAACAGATATCTTTTCCGTCCTCCCTAGCCTTCAACTTTCCAACGCGCCCATACAACAAACCCCCAACCCCCCCCCCCCCCAACCAGTGGCGTAACGAGGGTGGGGCAGGTAGAGCAAGTGCCCTGAGCGCCATTACCAGGGGGCGCAAAATTGAGGAATCTGTTAGTTACATATAAGAGAAAGGTGCGCTTTTTTAATCTCTTATTCCCCTGATTCTTAAGAATTAAAGTGGTTCCAGTCAAGTATGGGCAAACATAAAGGCAATTTACAGCCTGGAAACCAACTCACGATAGGTTTCTCAAAACAAAATAGCAAATAGTTTTATGTTAGAAAGATCTGATTACCCAAACCCCTTCTGCGGAAGCTCGTTAGGGTCCTTTTCAAAGATTTGTATCTCAGTGGGGAGGGGGGGAGAAATATACTTGACCATCCTCAGATCGTTTTCCAGGACCAGGGAAATATTTCTCTGACCCTGGTTTTAGTCATGGAAAGATAATATATCAATTAGCTTCACAGGGTCTTGAGGTTTCTCACGGTATGGTTGAAGCTAAAATATTATAGCCATGTTCATACTGACTGATTAGCTATCGGTTTCTTCCGAAGTTCGTGACAAATAATCAGGATTAAAGTGTTATTTCTACTTCTAAACGGCAGAGCAAAGAATGGAAAGAAATATTTCTACTTGTTTGATAAAGTTTAAAGGGAATCCATTCCAAGTTATCAATATTTAGAGACTCTAGGGATAACAGGTATGCATAATTTTTTCATTATTATTCGTATTTGTGGGGTTTTGTCAGTGGACTAAGTTATTTGCATACATTTTATCTTAAGTTCTAAATGTGAGATCAATGGAATGTATATATTTGTTTTATATTTTTCTAAAGTATCAAAATTTTCACATAAATAACTGTTCGAATTTCTTATTTAAACTCTTAAGTGGTTAAAGTAATAATGTATGAACTTTTCTTAGAAAATTTAGCAAAATTTCATTGAAAAATTCAAAACTATTTTATTTTTAAAAAAAACTTTTTTTGATATGTCCTTATGATGCCTTTTAGATGAAAGAGCCGACCCATTGTGCAGTTATCTCTAATAATACTAAAAGCGATTGTGTAAAGTATGTTTGCGCATTACAGGACAGGCCGTTTGGCTTAAAGTTACCAAATTTTCCCGAATACATTTTGGAGAGTGAAATTGCCCAAATTATTTTTAAAACTTGAATTAGAATTTTAATTAATTGAAAACTAAGCTAAATTCCGATGGGTTTTTTTAGATAACTTCTGAAAATATTATCGCACAAAAAGAAATTTTATAACATCTTAAAATTCCAAAATTATCATCTAAATTATACATAATAATTTGCTGTGAAAAATTTTCAAAATTTTAACAATTTATTAAAAATATTTTTAAATATAATTTATAGCAGTAAATTTTAATATCAAAATTTAAGACAAACCTATTTCTTTAAATCATTAATGTTCTGTTATTGAAAAGGATCATTATATCTCAGATAACTTTTTAATTAAAAATGTTGCTTTATTCTTAAGCTATGAAGGGTAGTAGGTCTCTTTTTTTCTCTCTCTCTCTCTTTGTGCGTTTGATTTTAAGCTAAAGGTAATTGTTTTCGGGATTAGATTTATCATGTGGTATTTATTAAGTGTACATTTCTCAAGCTTTAGATATTTTTAGCTGTGTATTTCGTAAGAAAATATCAATTCTCCTAATTTTAAGAGTTAAATATCTCTAGTTATTGATTTATGTTATTCATTTATTCGATATAACTAGCTAAATATAAAATTCCTAATCACTTAATACAATTATTGTAATAACCATCAGAATCGTGTGCAACTTTAATGACTAAGAATCCGTTATATATTTCTATCGCCGAGAATTTAACCTTTTTAGATACACTCATGTCCATAAATTAAGGATAATTCAGAATCACACAGAAATTGAACTCTAAAATAAAAACACCTGTAGAATTATCACACACATCTTGAAGAAGAATGTGCAAATTACAGGAAACCACCAGATGGCGCGGATAGTACGTCACAATGACGAGAGTTTAAGAGAGGAGTATATAAGGAATGGTGGCAAAGAAGTAAAATTGTTCACAAGCGCTTTAAAAGCCTTTCAGTGCAATAACCGCATAGTTATGGCACAAAGGAAGCATTTGGATGGTTTTTTACGTGGTAGAATTATCGGACGACTGGAATGTGTACGTACCCAGCTGGAAGTATCTGAGGAACTTGGAATCGCCCAGAGTGTCATCTCCAGGCTTTGGCAACGATTCCAAGATGATGGTAATGTGAGTAGATGTTACAGCACAGGTCGCCCCCGAGTTACAACGCCGAATGAGGACCGGTATTTGGCAGTTACTGCCAAAAGAAACAGACGGAGCACAGCATCAGACCTGTCTCGTCAGCTCTCTTCAGCTACCGGTACGACAGTTTCAAGGCAGACCGTGTACAGACGCTTAGGGCACATTGGTCTATATGCTCGTAGGCCTGTCAGATGTGTTCCACTTACCGCAACTCACTGTCGCCTGCGATTAGCCTGTAGTAGAGAGCATGCATTGTGGACACCGCAACAGTGGTCTTGTGTGATGCTTTCCGACGAGTCCAGGTTTAGTTTGCAGTCTGATTCTCGCCGGACTTTCATATGGAGAGCGCCAGGTACCCGTTACCACCAAGAGAACACCATTGAACGACACCGTTACGGTGGTGCAGGATGGCTCGTTTGGGGAGGAATTATTCTTGGTTCCAGAACTGACCTGCATGTTCAGAGTGTAACGATGACAGGCCACATCTATCGGGATGTCATTCTGGAACAACATGTACGTTTGTTTCGGGGCGCCATGGGTGCTGAATTTCTGTTTATGGATGACAACGCCCGTCCTCACCGTGCAAACATTGTAGACGAATGCCTTCAATCGGAGGATATCACCCGTATGGATTGGCCAGCATACTCACCGGACTTGAATCCAATAGAGCATGTGTGGGATATGCTTGGCCGACGAATTGCAGCCCGTCAACCCCCTCCCCCCTGTCTACTGGAACTTCGGAGGGCATTGCTTGATGAGTGGTGTAATATTCCCCAAGATCAGATTGATAATTTGACACTCAGCATGCCTAGGCGTTGTAAGGCCTGTATTGCATCGTCCGGGAGACATACTCCGTATTAACCATCATACTAACCATGTTATACTGTTTTTTGTAAATAGGTTCTTTTTTGAAATTTGCTCCAGGGAGTAAAAATCGCAATTTTTATTAATTATGTCAAACATATAGCATCTGTTTTGCTCTTTACCTTTTGTTTAATAAATAGACTTTACAAATAAGTCAAATTTGTTTTGCTTCTGTCTCTTTCTTCGCCAGAACTTCATTATCCTTAATTTATGGACATGAGTGTATATTTCTTGTATTTTATGTGTTTTAATTATTAGAGCACGGTTTTTTTGTTGCTTAATTCTATAGTGATTTGTAGGTTAATTGTAGGACAATATTGTTGATGCAATCACTGGATGCTGCTGCGTTGGGCGCGCAAAAAGGTGTATTGTTATCGCTATTGTTTACTTCTGTTTCTTCTGTGTTTTTTCTTTTTTTGTATTCTATTACAATAATTACAATTTATTCGTTTCCGGGTTGATCAAATTTAAAATTAGAGAGTCTTTGAAAAGCGAGTATTTTATATTATTTTTAAAATTTAATGGCTCATATTTTTATTGATTGGCATTTTTAAGTAATGTGTTTTTTTCCCGAACTTCTCTACAAATTTGGAATTAATCTTGTGTCATATGTCGTTACAACTTAACTGAAAGTTTGGTTGTTGGCATGTGTTTCCTGTACGCTTGTATTATTTTACACTTCTTACGAGGAACAAAAAAGTTCTTCTTCCAGTCAAAATGCTCGGTGAACAAAAGAAAATCAATCTTGTCATCTCGTAAAAATTTGACAAAAATGTTTCGAGTTTAGGCTAACTCGAATTCAAAAGGTACCTAAATTATAATTTGTTATTAAAAAATTTTAAGAAAATTGAAATCATTTTAAACAATGAACCAATTTATCCTTCAGTTAAATAACAACGTTTTTGATACCTACTTTGAGAACAAAGAACAATAACGATCAAAAGGCTAAGTTTATCATCTGTCAGCAAATAGAAAGATGCATAATAATCTAAAACGTGCTTTGATGCTCATTTTAATCGACTAATGTGCTGATCAGCAAAATATGCTGATTAATACAAAAAAACCTTTAATAATAAATATATGATCAATATGCATACCATCTTCCAAGCTAAAAAATTTGAGATAAAAATTCAAATATGTCGCAGTTGTTTATTATTCCCTTTTTTACTTTATAATAAACAGTTTTCTTTTCCTTTCTAAAATAAATTTATCGTTCCTGAAGTATATCTTTTTAGATCACATGAAGATTATTTTATCAGATACACAGAAATAAATTCACCGATAATTCTGAAAATGTCACCGAAAAAATAGAAAGACACAAGTAGATAGCTTTCACGATGTTGCTTCCGGATTACCTTTCTCTAAACATTCTTAAAGCCATTCTTGTTCTAAGTGTCACATGGATCCTCCTTTACATATGGAAAAAATTTCAGAATCTGCCTCCAGGACCATGGGGAATTCCTTATTTTGGATACTATCCTTTCCTTACGACTCAATCTCACGTTGATTTTGCTCGGTTGGCGAAGAAATATGGAGATGTCTTCAGCTTTCGAAGTGCTGGTGGAAAACTTTTCGTTATTCTTAATGGACAGAAGGACATAAAAGAAGTCCTCGTTCACAGATCTGACGAATTCATCGGACGACCAATTGAAAGCAACCTGCTAGAATGGATATCTGATGGCTTAGGTAAGATTTGCCACTGGAACTCAGCTCTTTAAATTTTTTAAGCCAAAATTTCTTTAATTGTAGATCCAGATTCCAATGGAATCGAATAGCACAATTTGAAATTAATTTGTAGCAGCTCTCTCTACGTATGATATTATCTTTGTTGTCGTGAAGTTTAGTTTCCAAAACTGGCAACAAAAAGAGTTGTTGTTATAGAAACGAAACGATACGGATAAATAAAGTTTGATGTTTGTAATTCTAAATGCCTTCTTTCTTTTGAATTTAAATATGCCTAAATCGTTCTTGAAATATAATTTAATTTATTAATTGCTCCCATGTATTAACTGCACGTAAGCGCGCTACAAATTTGATAAAAATTGTTTCCATACTGCCTAACAACCGTAATTTTAACGTCTGCTTGGTTCCAGATTGATTTATATGAGTTGGTACAATGGCAGTCATTACATTATATGCGATTGTAAGCATATATGTAACTGAAATGTTTCTACTATTGATTCTTAATAATTTTCTCTGTATGGGATTTTGATATTAAATTCTATACTTAACTGTTCGTAAAACTCAATAGAATCATTCACGTGACGTCCCAATCACGTGATAAACGAAACCGCATATCATCTAACTGCACAATGTGTTATTGCATGGCTGTAACATTATACAAGCAGCAAATGTAAAATTTGTAATGAACTATGCAGTTCCCTGGACTGCATCCGTCCATTACAGATTTTACAGTACTGGACTGATTCAGTTCCAGTACGTGAACGATATAATTCATAGCATTTCAGTAATGCCTATCTGATTGTATTTTAAAAGAACCAAGAAACTGTGTTTAAAAGTCCACCTCTTCATTCATACTGCTAGAAATGAAAAACAAAAAGTAGCTAATTCTCTTTTGATAAAATACTGCAGAAATGAATGCTCTTTTATAGCAATTTATGTTAATAAAAATATTAATTTTACCGTCATCAGTCCTCTCACCATTAGTTTGTCTTTTGGAGACGGTGGGGGTCGCTTCTAAAATTATTATTTCTCACTAAATGTGTTTTCAGTATGTTATAACTCGTCATCTACATTCAAAAAATTCTACAGTTATGGAAGAAAATTTAATACACGATTAAATAAATGTTATCATCTAATTGATCTTGAAGTACAGTCTGAGATTAATTATTGCGTTCATCATTCGATTCCTTTTATTCCTAACATGCCGTGATTTTCAAAAAAAAATAGAGAAAATAGGAAATTTTGTGAAAAGAACGAAAAATAGTGTTGTATGGAATTCACTTCAGGTCTACTAAGTAGTTTTTACAAAGCAAATGAGTGCGAATTATTAACCCGTAAAATATCACTTCTTGAAATTATTGTACTAACACTATAATATCAAGAAATGAACGCAATGTTTTTTATTTATCTTGGAATGTGAGTTTCAATTTCCGTTGGTATTCATAAATACTTTTATGTAATGGGGAAATACCACCAGTTATAATTTTCTATTTTTTGAAGGTGTAACACAAGAGGAAGGGCAACCATGGAAAGAACATCGCCGATACTTTCTACAAACAGTCAAAAATTTCGGTTTCGGCAAACTCGAAATTGAAGGAACCATACACGAAGAAATTAAAATACTCAAGGATGACCTGCTGAAAGCTCAAGGAGAACCGACAGATATTGGTTTTCATGTGACCTATGCTGTTAACAGCGTTATTGTTCAGGTTATGTTTGCCAGAAAGTTCGAAAAATATGGCTCAGTTTTTCCAAAGTTAGCAAAAGCTGCCCATGATTTAATCGCTGTTTTTGCAGACCAACGATTCATGTTAGTTGGACTCCCATTCCGGTAAGTACATGTATTGTAAAACCTCTAAAATGACTTAATATTTTCAGTTCCAGTTCCGCAGTCTTTTGAACTTTCCAGAATACATTCTAGTTATTTACAAATCCTGTTATATTTTAAATAGGATGTTTAGTTTAGATAAATTATATTAACCCATCGTTCTGAAGCAACACACTTTTTGTAACATCTTCGGCATTCACAGTTTGAGTGTCCGACGCATCTTACATGTCTTTTATTTTATCACTAGCTGTGTGGCTCGGCGTTGCACGGGCTATTACGAATAATATGATATTCCCGGGCGGAGATAAGTGAGGTCACGTGAGACCTTGGGATCCATATATTTTCATGTGCCCCGCCTCCGTTTTTCTCTACAATCAACAAATATTGTCACTTACTTTCCCTAACAAACGTTACGAAGTTAAACACTTTAATACAAAAAAAGGAAAGAAAAAAGCATGAAAGCGATGTTTTCCATTGTTAATAAATACAAACACAGAAGTTCGCTCAAAAAGAAATACCAACTTCCGTTAAATAAATAAAAAAAATGCAACACCGGGAGAATTGCTAATAATAACTAATAATAAGGAGAAAAAAGAATCCGCCGTGAATGAATTCACCATGCTGCCAATAGATGGCAGCATGTCAATTCATTCATTTTGATGTTTTTAATTAATATCTTTTTAACTAATTATAATTTCGGAATTTCAATGGTCAAAATGGATTTCTTGGATTATTTCCCATCTTTTGGTACTTCCGGCTCGTTTCAGCATTCAGTGGTTCGTGAGAAGATAGCCGGACATAGATACATACGTTTGTTTGCCTTCGGATTTTAATAGGAATGATAACATAATTAATGATGCCATCGATTGCTGTGATATATTGAGCCGTATCACTTATGCTGTGACGACTAGAAGTCTGAGGAAGAGTTGTTTATTTGTAAATGTATTTACCAGGTTTAATTAAATACGTATTTTTTCTATTTATAAATTTTACAAGATTTTTAACAGGCACTCGGATTATCTTGATATGTTTAATATGTCTTACAGTGTTTTTAAGACTAAAGGTTTACGGCTTTTGTGTTCTTGAAGTGTTTTTATTTTGTGTGCTTTTTAAATTCGTGATGTGTTTTTATTGATTTCTGTGTCTATCTGTTGTTTTTATTAATCTGTGTTTTACGGCTATTTTATTGTTTGTTTCTGTATCATGCACTCTGTAATTGGAGTTTATTCTGCAGTGTGCCTTTTCTAAATAAATAAAATAAACAGGAGGGCTATTTTGGGACGGATCTCGTAATTTTGAACCACGGTCAGATTACGAGAATGACATCTGATCTGGTACTCCCTTTGCAAGTTTCCACACAACAACAACGGGAGGACGTTTGGCCACTACGCATGATTAAGCGCGCAACAGGCCCCATACAGTGGAATCGGGTTTCGAACCTGGATCCCTCCGGTCCCGAGGCAGAGACCTTCCACTAGGCCACCGGGGCACAGTGCGTAATTTCGACAATCTAGGTGGAAAAAATTAATATTTCAAAAACAAAAGTTGACTGTTCGGTTTTTAGGATAAATACTGTTAATAACATACAAATCGGTTTAACTGAACAACTTATTTTAATATATGAGAAATTTTACAAACGTTTTTACAATAAAATAAATATTAGCTCCTTTTATACATAGGCATGGAAACATGTTATATGAGAAACACTGGTGCTCTAGAAATAGAAAAGATAAAAAGTAAACGTATTTTCTCAGATAGAATATTTCCTTAATATGTAATAGCAAATATTTGAGAAAAATCGAGCTAAAAATATAAGCAGAAAAGTGGAAAAAAGTTGAAAATTGGTTTTGAGTGAAAACATTTCTTACAAAAATGTTTCACGCACGTTGGAATAATATATAAGTATGTTTTCATTCTGAGCTACTGCTCTCTTCTGATGAGTCCTCAGACACAATGACAGAATCTTCCTCATTTGATAAACATAATTCTAACAATTTTTTCATTTCTCGATCCGTTTTTTGGATTTTGGAGCTGCCCGTAAACTTGCTATATAGGGATTGGATATGATTTGCAATCTATGTAGTAAATCTGTATTTGTGTTTATCCTGGATGATTTCCTTGTGAATAGTTCCCTATATTGCCTATTGTGTCTATTTCTTGTCTCCTGGGCTTCTTCAGAGTATGATCCAATCGGAATAGTACACGTTTCATTTATGTCTCTCCTGCTAAATAAAATTTATGTAGACTTATAGGCATTGGATACCAACTGTAGTTTCGGAGGTATATGTCTTGTGTCAGTCTCGTAAATTCTGCGAATTTCTCTAAATTGATTTTCATGTTACAGTTTATGCACTCGAGAATAATTCCCAAACGCTTGATCAAGTTCAACTCCACTCCAGTTATCTCTGCCGTTTTCTCAGGATGTCTAAAAAATTTGCGGGCAGTGTCGCCGTCATTTGTGTTGCCACATTTTTGCTTTGGCACGTGAACTAAAAGACCTAATTCTCGTCTAAATCTCTCTCGAACTTCTTTTTTAGATACTTTTTCTTTTTTTCAGCTCCTCGTGCTTGCCATGTTTCAATTTTTAGCCTATATGAAATATGAAGAACGCATTCCATTAGCCTTATCCAAGAGTGGAGGGTGACATGCCAAACGGAAGAAATTCTTTGCTCACTTCTTTTTTGGGGGATGACACGCAAGTTGTTCATTTCATTGGGTTTCTCCCCAGAATTACAAACTTTTCCGTCGACTATGCAAAATATCAGAGTTGGCGTCACAGAAATTTCCAAATCATCAAAGAAAATTTTCGTCGGTTCGAGTTCTTTTATTTGATATTTTATTTCTTCAACTTATGTAGTAATCAAATCTCTTGATTCTTTGGCAAAAATAAATTTAATAGGTCGATAGTACTTAGTCGAAGACGGAACTGAGTTTTTCCAAATTACACTTTTTAGAATCGTCTTTATCACTATGAATTTGTAGTGGAACTACACAAATGCTGAAAAGGCTTTCGTCACGGAAAGTTTCCTCAGAAAACTTTTGTTTATATCGGTTTTGCTCGGATTCATCACATCCCCATTTAATAATAACTTCAAAAGCATTATTTGTGGACAAACGTAATTTTTCAGTAACAAATTTGATGTGACAAATACGTGAAACAGTGTGGTCAACGAGTATCTGCAAAGTTATTTCTTCTGATGTTTATGTCACACTAATACTGTGCGGACAACATAACTGCTTGGCTTCTTTAACTTTATGACGGGAAGGATACAATTTGCAATTCACATTTTCAGCATGCTCAAGTATTCGTTGGTATTGAAGAGTGGCCAAACCATTATCTACCATTAACACAAGCGCTTGTTCTTCAAGCTTATCACAGCACTTTCCCAATTCGAAAGAGTTCCAAGTTCTTGCATAATAAATGCAATCAATGCGTCTTCTTTTGAACATTTCGGGTTTTTCATCCATACTTCCAAAAGCTGTCTCCGAGAAATTGAATGTGCCATTCTGCGGAAAAGGATAAAAAAAAATAAATCGCAAGTTTTCGCAAGATATTTTTTAATATATATACTTATAAATGTTCTATCTTTGATGACTACGCAACCGCAAAGTGGTACTCGGTGGTACTCTAAACTAAAACTTTACATAAACTTACGACTTCGCTTTTATATTGCAAAAAAAAGACTTACTACTTTTAGAAGCTGTTTTACGGCAATGAACTCTGTTCTTGAAGCAAAAAAGACATTGATGGATAGAAAATACTGTAGAAATGTAGGTGTAAAAATAAATAATATTTCGAAACAGTAGTTCTCGAATGCAACGTCAAGGAATTCTCTGCTCAGAGAACTGACAGTTAGAACTCAGCGCGGCAGGTGTAAGGTCGCGCCTATTCAGACGAGTAGAATAGCGCCCCCTGGCGATATTCTGAAAAACTAAACCCGTTTTCATATGCAACGGATATTTTGCTATCGAAATATATAGCGATTAATAATTTCTAAAGAGGTCGAAATTTTAATTTTTTCCACCTAGATTGCCAAAATTACACATTGTGCGGGGCCTTGAAATAGGATGTTATTCTATATATATTCTTACAAATTTGAAATGAGTAATCTCGGAAGATCATTTTTATGGATCAGCCCACATTTTCACTAATATTTTAAAGACAGACGTCCGAGGAAAATTTGCAATTGCAAACAAAACAAGATGGCTCCGAATAGAAATTTCTTCAATTCACACTTGTTTCTTTTTTCCAGTGAATCTTAATTAAACGTATTAAGACTATCGGGAACTAATTATCATTTTACAGATTTCGTGTTTACTATTGAAAACTGCACTTAAGTGTGTATACTTTGCCATTAACCATCTCCTATGTTTAACACAACCTACTACTTATAATGCAATAGTTAATCTTGGAATAATGTTGCATTTGAATAATTTGTTTATCCTTTTAAGGTTGATATAAAGCTACGAAAAAAAGTTGTTAATTATTTATGGAAAGTTTCATAAATAAAATATCACGAAAAAATTATCAAAGCATATGCATTTTATTTTATTTGAGCGAGTTTCTTAAATTTCTGCTTTTTTTCAACTAAATTATGAATAATATTTTATTTATTTTTAAATGAAATGCTTGTCATAATATGATTTTTATTTGTGTACTAAATATACTATTTCCATCTTGAAGGTTGTCTCTTCAGTATCTTCCTTGGGGTAAAGATGTCCGTGAAGGCAGAATGGTTTTGAAGACAGTTGTTCAAGAAATAATCGAAGATCACATTCGCTCATTCGATCCAAGTAACATTCGTGATTATGTGGACAGCTACTTGCTCGAAATGGAGAATCTCAAAGAGAAAGGGGAACTTGAGAAAAGCTCATTCACAAGTGAAAACTTTTGCTTTGAAATACATCAACCTATATTTTTGACAGCTTCGAAAACTATGAAGAAATTAACTTAAATTGATTTTAATGACCTTACATTTAGATATATACAAACAGAATTACATACACTAAGAAATATTTAAAAATGAATTTACATTTAGATCCTGCAGATTGTTGGTAGGTTTCGCATTCAGTTAAAACTAAAATCAGCTCTGCGACAGACAAAATGACACCTTTATAATTTCCTAAACCAGGGTCCTATTCAAAATTGCTGTCCAAGTTGGTGTGGCGATAACTTTAAAAGTACTTTGAAAATGCAAAATTTTCTCTTCTTCAAAAAAGTTCTTCAATACCAATTAATAAAGTGATTTCTGAAAACCACTTAATCAACCGTTCTTCAATCGAAATTTTTTGGCTATTAAAAACGCGTGTTTAAAATAAATAAAAAATCATCAAGCTTATACTTTTGGTATCCTTGTGTACGAAGTACGCATACAGAATTCATCGCAATTGCCAAGATATTCAATCTCAATATTTTGATGTATTTCGACATCTTAAAATTCTCCGAGTCCAAAAAAAAAAATTTTGGAATTATGTTTGTACGCTTGATCTTATGTATGCGAAAAGGGTAATTAAAAAACGATAAACTTTTTAAGGATAAAAATTAGCATATGACACTGTATCAAAATTGTAGATCAGTATCAAATTTTAAACCATATCAGCAGTGTCGGGGGCGAGAGGGACGAGCAATCGCACTCCCTACTTTTTGCTAGAAAAATTAGATTTTTATTTCATTTTCGCTACTTAAAACTGAATATTTTTAAAAATCAATAGTGTCCGAGATTATTAAGTTTGAATTAATTAGCTAAGTTTAGCTATTTAGCGAGAAATTAGCTAAGTTTGTAGCTAATTTTTTAAATTTTCTTGTCTACCCCTATACTCACCGTACTTTTAGATGTCTATAAATTTTTCGCCCTCCCCCTACTTTTTCAGCCCAAACGCCGCCACTGCATATCAGTCAATGGAAAGAGGCACTTCTCTTAAGCATACATCCGATTTTCTTCGCTTACTATGAAGCTTCAGAAATAAGGGCCATAATTA
>BGPR01023203.1:162-24497 GCA_013235015.1 Araneus ventricosus | reverse complement strand
GAAGGTATGCTTCCGTTTCAGTTTACGTATTGCTGTATAACAATTATGAGTATACTGAGTTCACAAGTATCCCCTGCCATCTGTGAATATACACAGAGATATTAGCAAATATAATAAATCAAGATAATAGAATTTACAATAGAAAAGGATTGTTTTTCATGTTTCAGTTTATGTTCCTTGAACACTTCTCAACCCTTTGGGCTCTGATCGAAAGTGTAATTTAAGTACCTTGGATGCATACTTACCACCAGAACTATCAATTTTTAAATGTCCATTTCAAGCTATTGTACCACCATTCCTAAGAGTTTCTATCTCTCAATAGTTTCAGAAATCACAAAAAATATCAATAGATACTTAGATCACATAATGTGGCTTAACAATTGAATTAAATGTGGTCTAAACAATTGAATTAAATGTAGTCTAAACAATCAAATTAATTATCATGTAATTATTATTATTTTAAGATAATAATCTGCCAACATCTATCGCTGAAAAGTAGATTGTCAGAAGTTCTCACCAAATCTTGGACAAAACAAAAATCTAATTATTTCAGTTTCTTATCACAAACCGTAAAAAAATATTTTGATTTGCTAATTAATTCCTAATTCATGAGAGCAACAAATCAAATTTGATTTTATCTAAAGTTAAATGAGTTTCGCTTCTTAAATCAGTCTGAGTTCCAAAAATATCTTAATATACCAGTACTGGAAAAAATATGGTCCTTTAGAGGGTCAATTTATGTTTCTTGTATATTTATGAACCTATTAAAATAAATTGAAAATATATTTTCCAGCCAGTGTGAACTGATTTTTTCAAATATTTATTCTTCAGTTCAAATGGTACCTTTCTAGTATATTATTTTAAAAGAAATATAAGCCATTAGTTTTTGTTTTAATTTGAAGACAAACAGAAAAGCGTAAGATGGTAAAGTTGCTTCCTTTTTACTGTTGAAAGTAAATTAAATAATTTGATATTAGGTGTAAAAAATTCTTACAAAAGAAAAACTGGTTATTGACAGTACGATTTAGTGATAATACTTTTTTGAGAAAAAGTACAATATTATTAATTAGGGCAAATTATGGTTTTGGTTTGCATTGAAAGAAATGGAAATCTTTCCTTAAATATAGTTTTTGATAATATAGTTGAGTTTCATGGGTTGAATATTAAAACCCATTGCCAATCATTTGGAAAAATTAGCAAGTCCACATCTGGAGTAGTTTAGATACTATGATTGTCAAAAATACATTTAATAATAAAACCCATGCTTTTGATTTGGGAAAGAGATTGAGTTACAGTGTTCTTTCTTTTCTGAAAAGTCCTGAAGGCTTTGGGTTCTAGTAAATCCTCTAAAATATCGCAATGAGTTTGCAGTTCTTTTATACTTTACTGAAATATATCGAAGATTTCTGTGATGTCATTCTCAGAATAACATACTACTTAAAGCGTCTCAGTTCAAAATCTTAACTATATCCAAATAACAGATCACCAAAACCCACAAATATTCAACGTCTTGGAAAGTATGTCCTACGTTGAAAAAAGGACACTCCATAAGTAAGGCGATAATGAACGTTCGATATTCGGCCCTTTTACCGAATATATTCAGAATACTAATTTTTAAAAAGTAATATACATTTAACAAATAATATTTCAGAATTAAATTCACTACAAATATTATCAAAAAATCAAACATTTCCTCAATTTTAAGTTCCGTTGGTGTTTTTAATAAAGTTACATATAATTTATTATTGCAAATCCTGACATTATTATGCAAGAACAATAATTTTTCAGCATTTTCAGGAGGAAATATGTTCCGTTTGGTTTCATAATACCAACTAGTGTTGTAACGAATATTCATTATTAAGCCTATTCAGCCCTTTCCTGAATATTCGGTCTGGCCAAATATTAAACAGATATTTGGCAGAATTAATTCTGGATAAAATGTTTAAAAATATGTTGCTTTAAATATATTTAATAAAGAATATTGCAAAATTATATTTATTATAAAAAAATGCATTTATCCAATTTTAAGTTGCATAGTACATACATAAGTGCATTAAATAATGTTGCATATAATTTATAGAAGTCTGTTCTATATGGTTTCATTTATATTACCAGCTTCAGAAAATAAACAATCACTATATAATGCTTTCAGTTGTTAAAAGATATTTTCTTGCTAAATTTGCGAACCTTAAAAAAACATTTTTGCATTTTTTCCACCAATACTTCATTCAACCTATTAGAAGTTTTTTTTTATCAAAATAGGAATTGACTTCTAGTAATTTTAATTTATCCATTCAATTTTCTTCTGTGTTTGCAATTGTCATGTTCTGCAATGATGACTCTTATATTTCTTTAAAGCAATCCCAAAAATGAAGAGTGTTTTTCATTTCTTGTAATTGGAATTAAGGTATTTATTACAAATGTGCATCAAGGTGTTAAATTTTTTTTTAAATATACAGATTATAAAAAATAAATTTTATAGTATAATATATTTTATTAATCTTAATTTTTTTCCATTTAAAATTTGAAAAATATTTCATTTACAATCAAAAGTGAAATATATTTTAAATTTGCTATTCGCTACATCCCTATCCATAAGCAGTGTTTATTTATCTGAAGTATCGTCCTGCTTTAGGCAGAATTCAATTGATGAATAAGGGGGGGAAAGGTGCTTATCTTCTTTGATTGATTTTCTGGACAAAATTATAATAGTTTTGTTATAATATGTTTGCTCTTTGTTTCTCAAAATGTCTCATAAAATAAGACCTGATAGACAGGTAGTAAAACAATATAATTTTTATCAAATATAGTTCGGAAATAATACTGATAATTGAGGTATCGGATGAGTTTACTGAGCTAAAATTTGATTTTTTTAAAATTTATTTCTTCTAATAGATTGATTTATCATATTTTTGGATGGCCCATGGCACTTGAAGAACCTTGATAATTATTTAGGTTCAAAATTATTTGTAGTTCAGAAATTTAAAAGTATTTATTCAAACTACCAAGTATTAATTGGTAAATAACATGCATTATTCTAATGAAATATTAATAAATATTTTGAATTTGATCCAAATATTTTCAAATTAATTACGATAAATGTGTATCTTATCATCCTTAAGAAAAAATTTTCAAACCTTTATGATTAAGATAGAATTAAAGCAGACTACTGAAATCATATAAGTAGAATCCAAATTAATGGAACCTAATCTGAATGGTTAGGATTAATTTATTTTAGGGCAAGAAAAGAATAAATTTCTCGAAAAAATTATATGAATAAAAATAAACATGCATGTTCAGAAAAGTGGGTGGGTTGGGATGGTATAGTGGAAAAATGGCTGGGTTGGATCCAATTGGGAAAATGGTGGGTTGTCATTAATAAATTCATTTTTCACTGCTCTTCCGGCTCTTCTTTGAAGGAATTTCTTATTATGTTTCTGTCTTTTGTTGCTTTTAAATGTTTATCCAACTCTTGTCAAGTGTATCATGCCTTTTATTTTTATGTCAGTCTTTGCCATGGTATATTAAATGTTGGTACCTCTATTCTCATTAATTTCTTTTCCCTGGAGTTTCAGGCAAATTCATATGGTATGTGATGTTAAAGAGAAAAGAAGTTCCTGACGTTGGTAGATAAACTAGTATTGAGTAAAAATCGGTTGTATATGCTACATCTAACTGGTTTTTGTAAAAATATTTCTTGGGTATCCAAAAAGGGTTTGCCTTATTCTACTCAAAAATCGCAATTCGTGAATTTTTTCCTTCAAGCAACTTCCTAATGGAAGTTGTGAGTATTTATCTTATTGAAGGTTATTGGCTTTTATTTTTGTTCCTAACTATAGAATGGTTCTACGTTAAATATAATTTTTGCAATTTTAGCTATGAAAAACATGCTGTCTTCCAGATTGTTGAAAACTGCGGGGGGGGGGTGTTAAAATGGTCAATATATATTAAGTTAAAATATTTAAATTTAAATTTGTCAGTCTAGAAATTTGATTTACAGTTACTGGGGGTATTAAAGTGGTCAATATATATTAAGTTAAAATATTTAAATTTAAATTTATCAGTCTAGAAATTTGATTTGCAGTTGACATTACAGAAAATTATGAAAGATTGTAAATACATTAATCAAAGATTGAAAATATATGATATTGGTACTAAAGAATGAATACTTTAACGTCACGGCCGATGGCCGTGGTTTTATGATTGAACAAATTCGAGGCGAATGCAGACAATGAGTAATCTTTCCAAATTTTATTACAGCTAAATTCTATTTACATACCTTTGAAATATACATTTTCTATATTAGAATGCTTATATTTACAAAAAATCAATAAAAATGACCTAGAAGGGAGGAACTGTAACTCTGGTCGAGTAATTAATTAACTTCGCGAAGCCAACCTTCACTGCGTTGGAAAATTCAATAAAGTCCCGGAGTTCTACGATAACTCCTACGAGATGAGCCTGAGGACCGGGTCTATCCGTAAATATATCAGAACTCGCAATCCTTGACGGGAGCACTGCGAGTCTCGATCTGAAGCAAAAGCCTAACGCTCACCAGCGTAGCTGATGTCCAACTCCCTCAGACGACCGAAATCCTCCTTTTTTGTAACAATCAGAATCTCCTCATTAGTCAGATGGCATTCCTTTCGACCACCTGTAAAAATACCCACCATTATTTCTCTTTCGTTAGCTCTATTACTACAAAGGCATATGTCGCTCCTCATCCATGAAATCCACGCCTCGTTACTCTGCGTTGTCCAGTTCCCGTCACGTAGGCGACAATTGTGGATCAACGTTTTTTTAAAGAACCCTTTGGTCTCGAGTCAAGTATTGTCGCCTATGCAGACGCTTTGACGCCTCTGCCTCTACACGCTTTGTTAGACCGCACTTATACAGGGAAGCATTGTCAATCGTCACACGATTGACGCTGGTCGAAGAATGTTATATGAAATTTCACCTGCAAGACTAAATCATCCTTGTTATTTGGCGACTTTGTTACAATAGCAATAAATAATACAATTTTTACCTTCACTTATGTAATTTCCCACCCTTTCTAGTCTACAAAGAAGAACTTTAACCTGTAGTGAAAGAATTGCTGAAATAAATTTACATTGCATTTTGACACTAATAGAGAGATTTAAAAGTTTTCGAATTAAATATTTTTATTTGTATATTAAAACTTTAACCTGCCAACATTAAATTAATAATATTTTAGAAAATTGAAATAACGGAGATTGTTCTGATGCACACAACCAACACATAAAAACCAATCAAAAATATACAGAATAATATAAAAACAAGTATAAATAATACTAAGGTTGCAGAATTTTAAATTCGAAGAATAAAAAGTAAGAGAATTATGAAAATTAGAGAGCTCTCTGATGAAACAATTCTTATCGTAGCATTAGTGGCCAAGATTTTGCTGTTTGAGAAAAATTTTATTTCTTTGTGCTGAACTAGTCTTCTTGGAATGACAAGAAGCGAAATATGAAAAATTTGGTGAAAATGCACATTTTTTTATTGCAGAATAGTTCATGAACTGGTTTCGACGAATTTTAATCGTAAATGTATCACTCAGCTGCACGGCGTTGATTCAGAGGATTACCTCTTTTATCTCATTCTGCACACCACTGTAACAACGTCGTTCTGCAGTAGTCCAGGATAAACGTAGTTCGTTAGTTGTACCTCTTTTATCTCATTCTGCACACCACTGTAACAACGTCGTTCTGCAGTAGCCCAGGATTGTCGGTTCGCTGAAGGCATCGCCTTCCTTCCAAACATGTCCTTTAAAATTATATCTTGCTTGTCATCCTTTGTAGATTTGAACTGTATCATCCAACAGATTTTATTTTATGTCCATCAGCACGCCTAAGAGGACAAAAACCGAATAATGAAAATTATCGGAACTCGAAACCTCCAGGGTGAGACAGTTATGTTCAGTATTTTAAAATGCAATATACTAGACAAAGGAAAATCTCCAGCCAGACAGAAACCTAAAAATGGCGAGCATCCGTGAATGAAAAGTGATTTACTATTTAATAAACATTGAAACATTAAAAGAAATTACATAAAAAGTTAAAGCAATTAATAATTAAGTTGATTGCTACAAAAAGAAAAATGATAAATTGAGATATTTGATAAAACCAAAAAAAAGTTCGTTGAGAATTTAAAAGATTGCCACAAGATAAGAAAGAATCTTTGGTAGCGAAAAAATAAATTATTTAAAAGTACTGGCAAAGCCAAAAAATGATGTAGTTGCATTTTTGCAATCTAACATCCACCCCCCCCCCAACACATTGAAAATGTCTAGAAATTTTTGGTTTGCTATGCATTACATATATCTTTTTCCGTGTACATTTGACTGATTGCTATTACATCAGGAATTAAAATAAATTCTATATTATAGATAAATTGTTACACAATTATAGACATAAATGTTATATACTGTGAAGATTCCAGGACAACTGTTCAAATCGGCCTATCCAAAGTAGTCACCTGGACTGTCGGAAAGCTCAACAAAGGAATAGTCACAAAAAGAACTTTTTTTCACTCCATGCCTGATAGATGAACGTCTATAAATCTAGTAACACTTGGCACACAAAACCTTTTCAGAAGTCCTAATTAAGAAGGAGTGATGGATGCCCTTCCTCAGTTGAACTGAGACGAGACTATCCATAGCCCAGACCGTTTGTAGAAGAGACTGTCATTGGACACAAATCAATCGCCTGGTGGACGGAAGTCACCTCACTGGCGGACGCCATCGAATTCTTAGCCTACCCTCACGAGTTGGGCGGACCTTGTTCCTGGAGAAACGAGGATTTCAGCTGCGGCGGGGGAGAAAAAAAAGGAATTTGATTTTCGATCGGCGATCACTTCTTGATCGGATTCCGATCATATGATTGTTATTCCAGTGTTAGATCTTCGGATCGGTTTTCAAAGTAACTGGGTCCCGTGCGACCAGTTGTGTAGCTGCGAGAAGCATCGTTAAGGAGCTTCTGTTTAACTTTTTCATGAGAGCATAGCTCTCGTATCTGAACTGTGAGAGTTTTAAATTCAAGATGAGCGAATGCTCATGAGGACTTGTTGCACTTTCCGATAGATTTTAAGTAGAGCCGTTGCTCTGTTGACTGTCATTTCTACCTGCAGAGGCTGTCTCAACACCATCCTGTAATTACACTCATGTCTATGACATCTGACTATTCAGTATACAAATCATTACGTTATTTTGTAATCCATAATTAACCAAGAAACTTCGAATAATTTCAAAATAAAATTCATTATAGTGACACTAGTCTAGCTGTTTATTTACGCTACCCTAGGTCTTGAAACGTCACAATACAAAGAAGGTTTTCCTTTCACTACAACTCTTTGATTAATTCCTAAGGTTTGGCCTAGGCTGCTCTTGTATAAATATTTTACTAACAGTTACTTTCATTTTTTATTGTCTTTTAGACTACTTATGACATAATTGTTGTTTCTCAAAATTTTTACTATCTCAAAAGTACCTTTGTATTTCTCTTGGAATATCTGTGGATGAGGAAATTTTATTACAAATACATTGTCGCCCAGACTAAAATTTGGCACTTTACGACCTTTGATATGCGGAGCATTGCTTTTAAAATATTGTTTCTCATTTTTTGCAAAATTATTTCTTATGGAACTCATGTTATATTTGATATTTCGTAGATATTTTGAATCATTGTCAGCAGTCACAGGTTCAAAAAAGCTATCAAGTGGTAAATTTTGTTTTTCATCAAAGAATTTCTGCTAGAGCAAATTTTGTGACAGAATGAATTGAATTGTTGTAATACAATTTAAAAAATAGAAGTTTCTCAGACCATTGAAAAGTACTCTCACACATGTATGCCAAGCTATCTTTCATTGTTCGATGAGCTCGTTCTAATAAACCATTTGCCATTGGATAATAAATAGAAGATTTTCTATGTTGAATGTTTAACATGTTTAAAAATTCTGCCATCCCATTAGAGATAAAATTAGTTGCATTTTTAGTAATTAAGAATTTTGGAAGACCAAAGTTAGCAAAATATTTGTTTAAGCAATTAATGATTGTTCTTGAAGTTATGTTGTTTAAGGGATAAGCTTCTAAATACCTACTGTAGTGATCAAGTATAGTTAAAATGAAGTTCTTGCTGTCGGTGGATCTAGGAAGTTTTCCAAAAATGTTAGTTGCAATGCATTGACCTGGAGCTAAATTTCTTTTTGAAATCATTTTTGTCTGAGTTAATTTGACTTTTGGTTTGTTTTCTAGGCATTTTTCACAATTTTCACAAAACTTTTTTGTATCTAAATACACTCATTTCCATTGATATTTATGTCTCATGAATTCAAATGCTTTCTTGACTCCAAAATGAGGAGCATGAGCTGCCTCAATACAAATTTTTATCAGCGAATCTGGAATTACAATTCTATTCTGCTTTTATTTTTGTGTACATTTTTTATCATTAATATGCCTGAATTAACATCAAGAAAATACTGTTTATATTGTTTGTTATCAGTTAAATCATTCATAATTTTATTACTGTTTTCAGAGCCAAAAGGAAGTCTAGTCGGTTGAAATTTTTCTATTTTTGTACAAAATGCAAGTTTTATCTCATCCTCATCTCTCAGTTTTATTTGGATGAAAGCTGATTTCACATCCAACACACAATAAATTTTTCTACCTGCAATGTTTTTAATTATTTCAGAAATTTTTGGAAGTCTATAATCCACTACCATTCTGAATTTTGGTTCACAATTACTGTCATTAGGATTTTATTTTTTCTTAATGAAAATTATAACAAAACTCGAAGAAGATGGTTCAATGATTCCTGCTTCCAAAAGATTGCTGATTTCCTGCTGAGCTTATTGTTTTGCCATGAGTGGAATAGAATAAGGCTTGGTTTGGAAAGGAAAATTATGCAAAAGAGAAAATTCTGGAGTTACTGCTGAAGTCTCACCAAGAGTTTTATTTTATTTTGAAAAAACTTTGTAATGTTTTAGAAGTAGTTCTTGCATATCCTTTTTATCTTTATCATTTAGATGATCAAGTTTGAAATCAGAATTAAGTAACTCATCTCTACTCATCTTGTGAATTTCATTTAAGTTTAAGTTGTTAATTTGATAAAGTTCAGATTCAGGAGGAGTTATGATGTCTTTTGCATCAAATGTTGATAGTTTACCATTTATAGTATTTTTCTGACATGGATAACTTTATCAGATTTATTTTCAATTCTGGTGTGAAATAAATTTGTATTTGTAGGAACATTTAAAGATTCATTGTGTTTAGTAGTGTGCGTGTATATTTGCTTGATATTTGTAAACATTGCCAAGGGCGAAATTGTCCGCCCCTAGCAACCCCTCCGAGTTCAATCTACAACCCCCGGGGGTAAAATCCCCGGATGGACGCTTGTATCTCTTTGTGTTGTTATTGTGTAATCCTTCTTGTGTGTGTGAGCTCTCGCTAGCTCAAATAAATGCAATTTAACTTTAATACAGTCCGCTCTTTGTGTAAATCATGAGTTATCCATTTAACGCCCAAACATTTTTGGTCCTTGTGAGCCGGAGAATGTCTCGGACCTATGGATATATGTGAAACTAATTATGTGTGAAAAACTCTTATGTTCTTTCGTATTCGTGTGTGTTGATGTGCCCAGTGAACTACGTTGTCTCTTGTGTGGCGATCCCTTTATAACTGAGTGAGTACAAGAAACTTTTTCATTAAAATGTCAAAAAGTGTTTTAAACAAGAAAAAATCCTTAAAAGGTAACGTCACTAAAATTAAGGATAAGGTCAAAGATAAATTAAACGATGATGAAATTCAACTGTATTGAAAAAAATGTGAACAATTTTCGGAAGATTTAAGTAAAATCTTTGATAACATTTTATCTAACTGTGAGGATGAAGAGACAGACAAATTTATTGAGGAACAATTGTCAATCCAAGAGGACATAGATGACATAGAAAAGATTTATGTCCATACCTGCCTTACAGAGTGACTCCGCGTCGTCTGTCTTAAATCTTATAGATACCACTTACGAGTGCGTCAGGTCCTTGCAGACCTTGGGTTATGAGGTGGAACAATTTGCGGAGGTAATGTTTGTTTACATGCTTCTTCAAAAATTAGATGCATCATCTAAATTATGGTTCGAACGAGAATTTAACAAAAGTAAAGAAATTCCAAGTTTAAACGAGTTGCTCGATTTTTAAAAGAACTATGCGCGCACATCTCAATCCTCTAGAACTCCTACTAATTTAAAGCGCAACGTATATTCAAAAAATACAAGTCTGGTGATTTCTAATGTGAAAAATTCAAAATAAAAATGTGCGTTTTGCAATAATGATAATCATGCTATTTATAAATGTGAAGAATTTTTAAAACTCTCAGTAGATGACAAAATTCTATTTCTTAAGCAGAAAAGTCTTTGTTTCAACTGTTTTAAGTGTCATAATGCAAGAATTTGCAATTCAAAAGGAAATTGTAAGAAGTGTTTTAAGCGCCATAATACTCTGATTCATTTCGATCAAGGGAAAAACGCGACCAGCTTCGGAACTACTTCAGTAAATATCAGGGGTGAGGTTAATTTAGAGCCTAGTCAACAAGTGTCAAACCACAGCTCCCTGAACCCAGCGGCGAACACCTTCCAGATGTTTGCGAACAATGACCCCTCTTTCGGATCCCCATTGCTTCTGGAGGAGAGATCGAGCTACAACGACGCAGAGAAATGTGTTCTCCTTAGTACGGCGACCTTGGTCATTTCAAATAACGAAGGGGAAAGTTTACCAGTGAAGGCAATTCTAGACTCAGGCGCTTGTTGTAATCTTATCTCAGAAAATTTAGTTGGACTATTGGGGGTTAAAAGGCAAAAAACAGATGCAGTGATTTCTTGCTTAAATGATACTTCTGTTAGAGTGAAAACGCAATTAAAAACAGACATTTCCAATCTTATGGGAGACTACATCAGAAAAACAGACTTTCTTGTGGTAAAATAACTGGAATAACTCCTTCGAAGTGTTTGGACATTTCATCCCTTAATCTTCCACCAAACATTACATTGGCAGATCCCCACTTCCATAAACCCGGAAAAATTGACCTTCTTTTAGGTAACGAATATTTTTGTGAGTTCCTAAGACCTGGGCAGTGTCGTGTTCCTAATTCTCAATTAATTCTTCAAAATTCTGTCTTTGGTTTCCTGGCCAGTGGTCGTCTCAATGTGACAAGAGGCCAAAGCAGTAGAGTCATTCAATGTAAGTTAATTGCTAACTTAGAAGACTTACATAAGGATATGACAAAGTTTTGGGAACTGGAGAAAATTGAAAAGCCAATTAAGAGTGTTGAGGAAGAGAAATGTGAAAAACATTTCCTTAAAACTTATTCTAGAAACTCAGATGGTCGGTATATAGTCCAATTACCACGAAAGAAAGATCCTGAGTGTTTAGGTGAATCCAAAACATCGGCTTTGGGTAGTTTAAATTCACTGTGGAGACGCCTTTCAAAAAATCCAGAACTCTTATCCTTGTATAGAGATTTTATGCAGGAGTATGAAGCTCTAGGTCATACGGAGTTAGTTACTGATAACAACGAACCAAGTACGTCTTATTATTTACCTCATCATGGGGTTTTCAAACCTGATAAGACGTCTACTAAGCTACGAGTGGTGTTTAATGCCTCAGCATTAAGCTCTAATGGCCTATCACTAAATGACATACAAATGAACGGAGGCCTTACTCAAGAGGATCTATTTTCTATTATGCTTCGATTTCGCAACCATAAGTTTGTTTTCTCTGCTGACATCCGTAAAATGTACAGAATGATTCTGGTTGATCCTCAACTGAGAGACTTGCAACGAATTGTGCGGAAAAACGGTGAAAATGATACCGTTAAAACTTACAAATTAAATACGGTAACGTACGGTATTACTAGTGCACCGTACTTGGTGACTAGAGTGCTTCATCAACTAGTGAAAGATGAAGGACAGTGTTTTCCCCTGCCTGCGACTGTGATGGACTCAGATTTTTATATGGACGACGTGCTGACAGGAGGTGACAGTTTAGAAGAAGTGAGAGAGCTTCAAATACAGTTGATTCGTTTGCTTGCTAGATCAGGCATGGAACTACACAAATGGAGAACAAACGCATCAAATCTACGAAGTAATATCTGAGAGGAGAAAGAATATTCCATTTCGTGTTCCAGTGAAACCAAGGCTTTAGGAATACTGTGGGACCATCTCACAGATTGCTTTTCCTTCAAAGTCCTCCCTAGTCCACAAAATACGAAGCGAGCTGTGTTATCGAACATCGCAAGGGTATTTGATCCTCTCGGTCTTCTAGGACCAGTAATTACTGTCGCCAAGATCTTTTTACAGAGACTTTGGAAACTAAAGATAGACTGGAATGATTCTCTGCCTGAACGAGAAGCCGAGGAGTGGGAAAGATTTCTGAACTCCTTGCATTCAATAAATCAACTGTGTATTTCAAGACATGTGCTATGTGAATTTCCCGAAAAATTAGAAGTCCATGGATTCGCAGATGCATTAGAGAGAGCCTATGGAGCAGTAGTGTATCTTAAATCTTCAGCTGGTGAACGAAACTGTGTGCGTCTTTTGTGCAGTAAATCCCGTGTGGCTCCACTCAAACCCATTTCAGTGCCAAAGCTTGAACTGTGTGCTGCACTTTTATTAGCGCAATTAGTGAAACGCGTGTTATGTGCCATCAAATTGAAAATCAACGATATTTATTTGTGGTATGACTCAACTATCGTGCTTGCGTGGATCCAACATGAACCATGGGAACTTAAAACTTTCGTTGCAAACAGGATTGCAGCGATACAAGAACTGACCAAGAAAGAGCAGTGGTTTCATGTCAGTTCCGGAAACAATCCTGCTGACTTACTACCTAGAGGACTAGCCCCTGAAAAACTCTGTAACAATGAACTTTGGTGGACTGGTCCAAGCTTCCTGCAAGCAGACTTTCCTGTGCCTATGAGTACTCCAAACTCTAATGATGATGTTTATTTAAGTGAACTTAAGACTTCCAAACCGATATTTTTAACTATAAATGCAAAGGAGAAGGAACTCTTTATTGATTGTTTACTTAGTGTCACTAACAGTTATCTGAAACTAATTCGTGTTATGAGTTTTATTTTTAGGTTTATTTTCAATAGCAGGAATCCTCATTCACTGAGGTCTGGACCTCTAACAGGTGATGAATTAAAGGTAGCTTCTGAATACTTGATAAAAGAAGTTCAGGTAAGAGAATTTTCAAAGGAAATTTCTGCCTTAAAAAAAGGAAATTCTATTCCGAAGGGTAGTAATTTAAGAAATTTAAATCCCTTCATAGTTTCTAATGGAATTCTTAGAGTAGGAGGGCGCTTGGAATACTCTAACTTAACTGATAATCAAAAGCACCTTATTATCTTACCTAAATCTCATAGATTAGCAAAACTTATCTTTGTTTATTTCCATCTTAAAAACTTACATGTAGGCCCTCAAGGTTTATTATTTGCAGTTCGACAGAAGTTTTGGCCAATTCATGGTCGTAATTTATCTAGAAAAATTGTGAACGATTGCATTACTTGTTTTAGAAATAAACCTGTAGTAGCTAATCAAATTATGGGTAATCTCCCAGCAGAGAGAATTACTCCTACCTTTCCCTTTAATGTATGTGGTGTTGATTTTATAGGTCCCCTTTTTGCCAAACCTGTAGCTCAAAGAAGAATAACTGCTCGCAAAATGTATGTAGCAATATTTGTATGCTTTGTCACAAAGGCTGTGCATTTTGAATTAGTGACAGATCTAATCAATGAAGCCTTTATTGCTTGTCTCAAGAGGTTTATTGCCCGCCGTGGAAAAAAGTTCCATTGTCTATTCAGATAATGGAACAAATTTTGTGGGTGCACAGTCAGAGCTGAAACGCTTGTGAGACATGCTTAAAAACCCAGATGAAAATGTATCAGCATATTTGGCTTCTGAGGAAATAAAATGGAAATTTTCACCCCCTCGTTCCCCTAACTTTGGTGGATTATATGAAGCTGGAGTTAAATCATTCAAATATCATTTTAGAAGAGTAATGAAAAATACTAAAGTTTCAATTGAGGAAATTCTTACCATTATATCTCAAATAGAAGGAATTTTAAATTCCAGACCATTAACACCCCTATCTTGTGATCCTACTGATTTATGTGTATTAACTGCAGGACACTTTCTCATAGGACGTCCCATAACGTCAGTAGTAGAACTGGAGATCATAGACACCCCTGATAATCGTCTATCTAGGTGGCAAAGAACAACAAAGGCTGTTCAATTTATTTGGAAACGGTGGCATCGTGATTATTTAAACCACCTTCAACAACGCTCAAAATGGCAATTTGAGAAAAATGATTTAAAAATTGGATCTCTTGTTCTACTAAAGGAAGATAATCTTCCTCCTTGTAAATGGGTTACAGGTAGAGTTAAAGATGTTATTCCTGGCTCAGAGGGAAAAATTCGTGTAGCTAATGTTCAAACACAATCAGGATTATATCGGCGAGGAATTTCTAAAATTTGTGTTTTACCAATGAATAGTAATGAATAATTTTTATTTTTATTGTTTCTTATTCTAATATTTGCTTGTGTATTACTTGTATTTTTCGTTTCAATTAATCTTATTCATATCTGCATGTGTAATTGTGTATCGATGTTAATATTGAATTGTACCTTGAAATTTTATATTTCAACCGGGGGAGAATGTTTAGTAGTGTGCGTGTATATTTGCTTGATATTTTTAAACATTGCCAAGGGCGAACTTGTCCGCTCCTAGCAACCCCTCCGAGTTCAATCTACAACCCCCGGGGGTAAAATCCCCGAATGGACGCTTGTATCTCTTTGTGTTGTTGTTGTGTAATCCTTCTTGTGTGTGTGAGCTCTCGCTAGCTCAAATAAATGCAATTTAACTTTAATACAGTCCGCTCTTTGTGTAAATCATGAGTTATCCATTTAACGCCCAAACACATTGATTACATAACCCAATTTATTCTTATTTGGAACAAAAATTAGATCTTTGTATTTTGAAATATTTTTTGGAACCTTTAAATATATTATTTATGTTGAAAATGGCTGTACTTTAATATTATTAGCTATTTTAACATTATATGCATGATAAGTTTCCTCGCTGATATTAGTTTTCTCACTATTGTTGATGTTAACTTGCTCAAAGCTGCTTTTGTGGTTTTTCTCATTCTCAAATATCTCACAATCAGTACTTTCCTCTTTGTTAACATTAGTAGGAAAATTTTCCTCAAATTCAAAATTTTGATTTCCCACCAGGAGTTGATTGTAAACAGTGTCTATTACTATTTTATTTCTCTGCAGAAAATCATACCCAAGAATAGCAAGATAGTGAGAATTACATGGATTATATGTAACAAAAAATTTGATTCGAAAAATATTTATTTTTTATTCTGAATTTTAACTTAATTGCTGACATGTATGGAACTATTGTGTTATCGATTGTTTTGATTCTTACCATTCTAGATATATTTTCAACTTCAGTTTTAGTTTTTATTTCATCAACAATGTGTAGCTGAATTAAACTTACATTTGCGCCTGAATTAATAAGACATTTTAATTGAATACCACAAATTTTTATATTAACAATTGGAAGCTTATTACTTTTATTTGTACATCACATTAATATTTTAGTATCTATATTATCCAATACTTCCTCTGTCTTATTTTTATTCTGATTTACCTGTTTAGCTAAGCTATTATTTTTACCTTTTGATTTGTTTGTTTGAGAGTTGTGCTTTTTGTATACTTTTTCATCCTTTGACTTGTCACCATCAAACTTTACTAACAATTTGTCTTTTTTATCTTGTTTCTTCTTTGTTTCTCGAGAATCTTTCTTGTTGTATTTAAAATCATAACTCTTTTTTTATATATTTCTGCCAAAGAGAAGTCTTTTTTTTAAATTTACAAGAATTTTTTAGAAGTCTAAATCATTTCTCAAATCTCCGTTTGAACCGTTTCTAGAGTTTGCTCTCAAATTTCTGACAAAATTACCCCTTTCATTTGTTCTTGACCGGTAAGTATAAAAACTGTTTGAACGAAAAATTCTGTTATATTCTTTGTGCTACTATTTCCCCTGTTAAAATTCCTTCTGGTATAGAAGAAAACAATTTCTCGTTGTATGATTAAACTTCCGACAGATCTGACACTGAATCCTATTTTGATTAATTTGCACAGTACTAGACGTTGATGGTGCTTCAGTAATATTATTCACTGCCATATTTTGTGTAGAGATTGCATTGACTCTTTCCGACAGTTCCAGAATTTGTTTGTTTGTATTTAACTGTTGAGTTAGTATTTGGTTAATTCCAGAGTCTGTTACAATATTGCATTCTACATTTTCTTCACTCAAAGCATTTTCAACTTTCTTTGCCATTGCTACAGCAGATTTAAGTGACTTTGATCCTAATTTTCTTACTTCTACTCTAATGTCTGATCTTAATGCTTCAATTAATTTTGAAAGTTTTAATTTTTCCGTTAAATTTACTAAATTGTCTCCCTCGTTATTGTTAGGATTGATGAATTTCTCATTATTTAAGCTGACCTGATCTGTCAATTCTGAAATTGATTGGTTCAGTTTTTGTCTGAGATTGTGAAATTGCTTTTGTGCTTCCTCAAAATTTGGTTTCTTACAGAATTTTTCCCTCAATTTGCTAACTAAGGTTTCAAAATTCTCTATTTCCTATATCTTTGAGTTGCTCACCAAGAATTTCAATGCACCCTCCTTTAGATTTAGTTTTAGGATTAATATTTTTTTTTACTTTCACCTCATTTTTCTAAACGAGCAATTAAATTGCTTAATTAAACATTCAAAGTTGTCCTCTGCACCTGTAGAAGGTGTAAGAGAAGTTGTTAGCCATGATTCTGAACTTAATTCACCAAATATACTGTCAGTTATGAATTTTACCACATATAACAAAAACTTGAATATTTATTTTTGTAATCTATTATGCAAAAACATATTGAAATATATCATGCAAAAACACTGAAAACGAAATAATAAACTAAAAGAATTTCCTGAAAATATACATTTTAAATATGCAATATTAAAAATACAATCAAACTCATATTCACTAAATCAATACTATAAAAATTTGAATTTGTGTCAAAGGAGACTGGAGCAATGAGATAAAAAAATATAAATCATTTACTACTCTCTGTCATGTGCATCAATTATACGCAGAATCCTAAATTTAAATTTATGTTAATTTGCAGTATAAAAAAATTCTTTAAAAACCCAAAATTCTCGAATTAGTATTAGATTAAATAAACTTTAGTTTTGTCACGGCACCAATGTTGAAAACTGTGAGGGAGATAGTTAAAATGGTCAATATATATTAAGTTAAAATATTTGAATTTAAATGTATCAGTCTAGAAATTTGATTTACAGTTGACATTACAGCACCATTATGAAAGATTGCACATTCATTATGCAAAGCTTGAAAATATATGATATTGGTAATAAATAGTAAAATTTTTACTTTTACTTAGGTAATTATCCACCTTTTCTAGACTACAAAGAAGAACTTTGACCTATAGTGGAAGAATTGCTGAAATAAATTTGCCTTGCATTGTGATCAGTGGCGAATCCGGGGGGGGGGGCTATCGGGCTACAGCCCCCCCAAAGCGAAGCCAGAATTCTCGATTTTATTTAACATCATTACAACAGTTTTTTTCTTAATTTCCCTCTTTTAAAAATGATAAAAACGTTTCAACAATACTTTCTGGCTTGACAGTCTCGAAAATTTTCCTACTTTTGTAGTCATTCCACTTGTACTTGTAACTTTGACGCGGTCAAAGACATTTTTTGGCTAGTTATTTCATTGTAATTTTTATCAAATTATTGAAAGTATTGTATTGTTTTTTATTATTCTTATTGTCAGGTGAAAAAAGACAGTAAAGTTAAAGAGTTTTGGTTTACTTTAGTCTTGAGGTTTGACATTCATCACGACGATACAAACTTTTTATGACCTCAGCCCCCCCCCCAGACCCGAATCCTAGATTCGCCACTGATTGTGATACTAATAGAGAGATTTAAAAGAACAATTTTTCGAATTAAATATTTTTATTTGCACATTAACTTTAACCTGCCAACTTTAAATTAATAATATTTTAGAAAATTGAAATAACAGAGATTGTTCTGATGCGCACAACTAACGCATAAAAACCAAACAAAAAATACAGAATAATACAAAAACAAGTAAAAATAATATTAATGCTGCAGACTTTTAAATTCGAAGAATAGAAAAATGAGAGAATTATAAAAATTAGAGAGCTCTCTGATGAAACAATACTTATCGCAGCATTAGTGGCCAAGATTTTGCTGTTTGAGAAAGATTTTATTTTTTTGCGCTGAACTAGTGTTCTTGGAATGACAAGAAGCGAAATATGAAGAATTTGGTGAAAATGCATATTTGTTATTGCAGAATAGTTCATGAACTGGTTTCGACGAATTTTAATCGTAAATTTTTCACTTAGCTGTACGTCGTTGATTTAGAGGATTACCTCTTTTATCTCATTCTGCTCACCACTGTAACAACGTCGTTCTGAAGTATTCTAGGATAAAGGATAGTCGGTTCGCTCAACTCATCGCCTTCCTTCCAAAAATGGCCTTTAAAATTATATCATGCTTGTCATCCTTTGTAGATTTGTACTGTATCATCCAACAGATTTTATTTTATGTCCGTCAGCACGCCTAAGAGGACGAGAACCGAATAATGAAAATTTTCGGAACTCGAAACCTCCAGGGTGCGACCGTTATGTTCAGTATTTTAAAAAGTAATATACTAGACAAAGGAAACACTCCAGCCAGGTGACGTTCAGACCAGTTTACACACATAAGCTTCCGCCTTTTAAAAATGGTGAGCATGTAGTTCCGTGAATAAAAAGTGAGTTACAATTTAATAAACATTGAAACATTAAAAGAAATTACATAACAAGTTAAAGCAATAAGTAATTAAGTTGTTTGCTACAAAAAGAAAAATGAGAAATTGAGATATTTGATAAAACTATAAAAAAATCCGATGAGAATTCAAAAGTTGCCACAAGATAAGAAAGAAACTTTGGTGACAAAAATATAAATTATTTAAAAGTACTGGCAAATCCGAAAAATGATGTAGCTGCATTTTTGTAATCTAACACAGATTCAAGTTCTATTCCTAATTATTGAATTTGCATAAGTTTAAGTTATGTTGCCTTCATAGAATTTTCTTCCTGTGAAGGCAACTTTCAGCAATTGAAACATTTACTATAATGTTTTCACATCTGTTGAAAATATTACTTGAATGCATTACCTGAACATGTCATAAGCTCTCAAACCTAATTCAGATTGATTTTCTCATGTTTCAAGAAATGTAGCCTCTTTTTTCGTTTCTTTCTTTTTTTAATGCTTTGGGAACAGATAGAAAACTCCTGGTGCTAGGTCACATGAGTGTGTTGGGTGTTCAGGAGCAATATAATTAATTGTTGATACTCTTTCTTTTGCCATTAGAAAATATGATGCGCAAGAACACATCATGTAACGCTCACTTCTTTTCCATTTTTTAGAACACTTCCTTTTAACACCATTACGATACAGAATTTTTATACCAGATTTCTTTTCTCCCAGTTTAATGACGTGAGATGAATTCATAATAAATAGCAAGATTTGTAATCAATCACCACCATTGAAATCATCTTGAATGTCATTTGCCCTAACTTTTTTCATATCAATTTTGCTCCTTTCGATTTGTTCTTGATTTCCGTTCAATAAACTGATTTGGGGACTGAGAATCACAGAGAAAACATTGTCTCATCACCAGTCTTTTTCCCCCTAGGATGTATATATCTATACTTTTCATGTTAAAGGGTTTGCTGACCATCCAGACCCAAGCTTCTTTTAAGTTAGTATAGTATTTTTAGCTATACAATATAATACCAAAAGATCATGAACACTGTCTTGCGGTAAATGCACTCGAAACAGGATTCCATTGATTTTCAAACATCTGCTAGCATGAATAATTTGTTGCCTGTGAACAATGTTTTCATCAAATATTTCAATGACAATCTTTAAGATTTGTAGTATCTACATGTAAGCACTTGTATGTGCCGTATGCACGCACAATTCCCTCCCCCCCTTTCTGTTATTAAATTCTCATAGGCTTCTGTTAACATCTGAAGATCCTAGAAATTTATGCTGTCTACACTTATACACTCGTATCTGTCTTATACATGGATAATATTTCCCCCTTTCTGTTTCTTCTTTTCCATAGGCGTCAATCAACATAGGAAGTACCTAGAAGTGTGATATTTGTAATAAAACTCAAAATTATATGTTCAATATCTTAAGTTTCAAAATCAGACGTTAGATTTTCTCAGTGATAATGCCTATTATTGTGATAGACATAGGCCATTGTACTGGTGCTATTTTGATAAAGAATTTTCTACTTTAAACTTTGTATGACAATCTCAAACACTTTAATAGTTTTTAGACTTGAATAGTAATTTAGCTCTGTTCTAAAAAATTATTGGTGGATAAAGATAGAACAGTACATAATTTTCCAAAAATTTTAATTTTTTCTATATCAAGAAAAATCAAATAGCACAAAATTTTCGGGATCAAATCTCCTTCCTAAATACGGCTTCAGTCTTAAGATTGAATAAAAATATTACTTTGAATTTTTCATAATTTGTTTTGAAATGAACTTGGCATTTTAGCACTTGTTTCATAATAATTAAGATAAAAATATTTCTGTGCATTGATATTTTTTAATAGTTTCAAGGCAGATTCTTTAACAAAATTGAAGAACAGTTATTTCATGTAGGTATGTAAGAAATAGACGAATATTCGGCCAACTTTCATATTGAATAATCGGCAGCCTAATTTCCACTTTTTAAAAACATTTTACTTTTGATTTTAAATAAAATACTGCTCAAATTCTAAATGAAAAAAGTTGATTTTTTATTATTTGCACATTTAAAAAAGTATTAATACTGATCGTTTCAATATCCTGAGACTAGCACTTTTGGATATTTTACACCGAAAATAGGAGTGTTAGACAATGAGTAAGATGAGCGCATCTCCGGAGTTCGTCATTAGATCATGTTAAGTAAATTGTAAACATCTCTTCCTCCATTCTTCACTTTTCCCCTGTTTTGGTAAAAATAACTGCGACTGGCGCATGCGCAAAAGCGCGGAGAGTTTCGGAATCAGAGAGCATGCAATACCTTGATATATTTTTTGTAACATTTTAAATATCTTAATTCCAGTTATGAAAAGTGAGAAACCCTCATCATTTTGGACTTGCTAAACAGAAATTTTCAAAAAGTCACCACTGTAGAACATGGAAATGACAAACACAATATAAAATTCAGTGGATAAATTAATGTTATTAGAAGAAAATAACTATTTTTATAGAAAAAGAAAAATTTCCAAAACTTGCAAATTTAGCAAGAAAATATCTTTCAACCCCTGTATGCACAGTATATGATGGGCATTTATTTTCTGCAGCTCGCAGAGGCGGCCCAGGCAACTTCCCATGGCCCCAATTCCAGGGTGGCGCCAAAATGAGAGTGTGAAGGGGAAAAAATGGTTTAATAGGCATGAGAGCTCCGGAAAAATGTCAAGTAATATCCCTTTCGTACTGGTGCAGGACTCCTAGAGAGAATGAATACTTGTCGTTACGGCCCCGACTGGTGACTCCCCTTATCCTGAATAATAATATGAAGACATGTTTGGCGTGCTGAAACCTCGCATCATTCACCAAATATGTTGTCGCTGTAAAGTATGCTAAATAAATTTCTAGAAGCTTCATGGCACCTCTTGGAGAATTATGGTGTGAAGGGTGACCATGACTGATAGTTCTAAAATTTGTTCGAAATCTTTCAGTCCCCAAAAGAGAACTGGTATCTTCTTCTTTTGGACCTTTTATTGAAGAACTTTGTATTAGGTTCCTACCACTGATGCTTTAACAGAAATACTTTTAGTACAGCTAAAATTCCTCTAAAAAATGCGTGGCCAAATCTATGGTAATGCGCCCAATACCAGGGCGGAAAACTCAGGTCTCCGAAACACAATTCTGAACTTCAACTTAAGGGCGTTTTATGTTCTATGCTCAACCCATTATTGTGCTTAACTCTTAGTGATGCTGCACAATCCTGTCTTTAAGCTGTGGGAGTCTTCGGTATTTCACAGCAAATATACAACCTCTTTGCATCCTCAACTCATCTTTAGACAATCTTCAAGAAATACGTGCTCGGTCTATCGGTCAAGTCCTTAGGTCAAAGAGTGGGAAAGCCATACTTGTTTTCTTATTCCAATTAGATATCTATTTCGGCAAACATATCAAGCTCTTCTGGAGTTATCGCTAGATGAAAGAACTGATGCAAGAAACTTGTTTAAAATTTGGCGAAGAAAGTGAAAGGTTATAAATTTGTTGCTAGTGTTGGCATTCAGTTCTTTTCAGGTTCAATGTCACAAGTAAGAGTGAAGGAATAGATATTTCAAGTGCAGTAAAAATGATTGATAAAACAAGGAAAGCTGTGATAAAAAAATTGAGATCAGACGAAGAGTTTCAACAGGCTCTGGTTGATGCACGTGACCTCTGTGAAAATCTTGAGATTGAAGCAGAATTTTCTCAAGTGTTAGAATTTCGATCACGGAAAAAATAAGTAATTTGTTTGTAATTATCAAGAGGAAGCTGCTCTAAGTCAAGAAAGAATATTCAAGCAAAGATTTTATTTTTATATTCTAGACGTCGGAACCAACTATTCGTTCGTAGGAACGCTTTGTAACGTCTTGCAGTTATGCTTAAAAGAACATTACAGCTTTGTTAAATTTTAACATAATTTATTTAGAATTCTTCTGGAGTAAATATAGAGTTATATACAAATTTAATAATTCTAGATTAGTAATAACATAACAAATTAAGCCCCAAGGCGGGGTGTCCATTCACTGAACAGAGAATAATTAGCGGGTTTAGCTAAACTGTCCAAATCGGACCTTCGTTGAATGCGACCACCAGTTTGGCTGTCGGGATCTCATCTCCTCTGTAGTTTCTCCGTCCAGATCTTATATTGCAACCGACAAGACAAACCCATTTGTGCTCTCACGGGAACACACTTGGCAGCACAAAAGCCACCTGTTTTTGGAATGTTGCCTAGGGTGCAATCGGTAGATAAAAGTCGGTAATGAAAAGCAGTAAGTAGCCCGTCAAAAGAGGGTCCCGGTGTTTGAAGGACCGCCAACAAGAAAGTAAGGGGATGTGTCTATTGTGCAGATGAGTCTGGAAGCGCCTCCAGCGCCTGGGAGCGCACACACCCAGTCTTTAATCAATGTCGGAGTAGGCATACGTCACAGCTTCGAGCAACTAAACGCTGTAAATGAAAAAATTGGATTTTTATCTAACATCAAGAAATAGAAACAGGATGAAATATTAAGCATGTGCAAAGACCTTCATTTGGCATTAATTGATGGTGATTATTATGCAGTAGAATGTTTATAATTTCACCAGAAGTTATGTAAACTCTGCTACCAAAAGAAGTGATAAGCCCTTTTTAGATTCTAACTCTTTTGAATTTGAACAGGCTTGCTGGAAATTTTTCAAATCTTTCAGTGTTTCTGACTCTGATATCAACTGATACTGCTAGCGAGATAGGTTTTTTTTAAACGTATCTGCGATCCGCTATATACCAGGAGCGACTAGTTGGTTCAGAAACCATGTCAGTTGAACATGATCATTTACAGAACATTGAAATTGACAAGATGTTGAAAGATTTCCCAAATAAAAATGCAAGAAAAATGAATTTTTGAGCAGAATTTATGATACTGTGTTAAAATAAAGTCTTATATTTTTAAAATCAATTTGTTAAATATATTATTTAAGTTTCAATGAAACCACAATATAATCTCAAGTATATCTGAAGTTTAAAAATTCTAAGAATAGTGTTATTAAGTTATACTTGCAAGTAAAACATCAACATTTCTAAATAAATATTTCTTTGAAATTTAGAGAAAAGACATTATAGAATTTAAAAAATACTTTGATCGGGGGGAAGGCACCATATTTTGCCTTGCCCTTTTGATAAAATTACCTTGGGCCGCCTGTGAGAGCTCGTAATATTATCTGTATGAAACAGAACAGACTTCCTGAAAATGATGAACAATTATTGTTCTTGCATCACAATTTCAATTAATTTACAATGTTAAATCATACGCAACATTATTAAATACACTTATGTACAATGCAACTTGAAATTGGGTAAACTGTTAGGAGATTTTCTAATAAATGTACTGAAATGTAATTCTTCAATATTTTT
>BGPR01023202.1:0-24497 GCA_013235015.1 Araneus ventricosus | reverse complement strand
CGCAACAAGTTGTTTATAAACCACACCTGCATGTGGCTAAAATTGAAGTATGTGGTTTATAAACCATACCCGCACTTACAGGGTTCATAAGAATTTCTTTATAGATATGTACGAGACCTACCAGCTGCTGCGAAGTCACAAAGTCACGCAATGTAACGTCTTCTGTAAAATATATATTTCTTAAAAAGTAGATAATACGGCCCGTTATCAAAGGTATTCGTTTATCGCGGCTTACTATGCTAATGGTTAACTAAAACCCAACAACGAATAGTTATCAATTCCACTAGTATTATTTTCTCAAAAGAAACAAGAAATACTAATACTATCATCTTTCCCACGAAACTTGTGGGAATCTTTATAAAATATAATACAACTTCGATTTAGAAATTTGTTGCGTTTTACATAATTTAAAATCGTAGTTTTATGAGTTTCATTTGTTATCGCTTATACTGGCTGCTGATTCAAGGATGATTCAATAATCCGTAAATGAATGAACGTCAAAAGATGGTGTCAGATCAGAAAAAAATGGAAATTAAATCGGATATGTTTGTCACAAAACCGCAATTATTTCTAGCATTAAACCTCCATATGATTCTGCATTGGCAGAAGGCATGCGATATTTATGGCGAGAATCATCTCAGAGAAAAGTAACTTACAAATGTTTAACGTGTCCATTAAGGAGGTCAGTTGTCAGGAGAGAAGCCATGTTATTCGCACCATTAAACACATTTACGATACAATGTAAGTAACTGGAATGTTCCTTACTGATGTGAAAAAGAGTGTTTCCTTGTATGACAGATGATCTCTAGATTGGGGAAAGAAACATTTCTCGTTTGTAAATCATTTCTTGGCTCATTGTTTATCTTATGTAACACGTAACGCCTACAAATGCAGAGCCATCAGTTGACAATCGTAAAAGTTAATCGTAAATAGTGAAACAAATAAAATTTGGTTACATGACACAAAAAATTCGACTACATTTCCATCCTTTCTCAACAAACGGAATCTGTTCATCTTAATTCCCGTGAAAATTATTGCTTTTTAAAATTGCTGCTGAATTTTAAATCACCTTGTATTTTATAAAACTGACAAAATTATCTGCTAGGATAAGAAATAGTGATCAATAACATAAAAATGCAGATAAAACTATTTAATAAACAATTTTCTTCATAATTAAAAAAATGTCATCTGTTGGTTATAAAATTATATAATCTCTATTAGAAGATTGTAGACATATTATTTGACGAATGCGCATGTTATTACCAATCAAATACGCAAAGTCGAAAGATCCAATTAATGTATCCTTGAAGACCAAAATGCGAACAAGGAGCATGGCGTGGAGCAATAAACAGCCGAATTATAATATTCATGTTACTACATTTTGTCCGCAGATTTTTCGATATTTACCAGTCGTCAATGATACTAAAATTCAATACTCTTCACAAAAGGTTGATATTGATTTTGAAATATCATCAGAATAGATTTTAATGGGTCAGACGGAAGATGACGTCTAAGCAACTCAAACTTCGAAGAGTTCCGCGACGTTTTAATTTTTTAATTCTTATGAAAGCATACATTCAAAAATGAAAAAAATATTAATATTTTTGTTTATTTTAGAGAAATGTATGCAGCATTCTCATTGACTCAAACGTGCAAGAGAAACAATAGGTTGAAAAATAAAAAATAAAATGTTTCTCTAGTCTCACTTTTATATCTTCTAATATATATACAAGTTCTTTCAAACACAATTTCCAAAATGTTATTAAATAAAAAGTATGAAAGAATTAATAGAGGCTATCACTATTAATAATAAAGGAGAATGTATGTGTGTGTCTGTGTGCCTGTTTGTCTGTGTTTTGGTTCTCTACAGGGCAGAATTAGAGCTAGGAAATTTGGCACAAACATACTTTGAAGGGTGCGGATGTGCACCTAAGAGCCCTTTTTTGAAATTATAATTAAAATTCTAATTAATTAAAAATTTATCGAAATTTTGTCGTTTTTCTTAATAACTTTGGAACAAGTTAAAGCGGATAAATCATTTTTACACCATTTGAAAGTGTAAATAATTACCTTCCCAATGAAATCAGTTAAGTTGCCGTACAATGTTTTCTCAAATTTTAATAAATTTAAAAAATATTTTTTGGCATAATTTACAACAATTTTCATTGTTGCAACGCAACTCAAACCGTTTTCATTGTTTAAATAAATGTTTAATTGCACATTTATCTTTCATTGTTGTAATCTGAGATAATATCCTAATGATTTTTCTTTCAAAGTTTATTTAATTAAAATTTTTGTAAATGTGTAAACCAAGCTATCCAAGATTTTGCTTTCCTTACATTAAAAATATATCCAGTAAGCTGAATTGTTATGGTTGCTTTGTTTTCATTCTTTTCTCAACAAGTTTTAATCCAGCTAACATGACGATGGCCGTAACTTCCAGCTGAAAAAATACTTTTAATGACGTAGAGAATTATATTTTATGTTGTTTAAGTACCTAAAGTATAATTAAAGTCTAAATGTTTTACCCCATAGCGAATGTGAGGGGGAGAAATGTTTTTTCGATTTCGTTCGAAAATGGTGGGTGGGGGGAAGGCGACCCTTGATCACATATTTAAACTTCGTAAGCTTTCATATGAAATAAAAATTTTCGAAATCCGTCGAGTGGTTGAGGCTGGCGAACTGCCTGAAGGTTTTACCAACTAATTTTAAATATATGGATGACGTTGTCTAAACAACTTAAATACCAAGACTTGTCGATAAAAAAGGAAAAGGACTTTGTGGTCTTCTTCATGCATTCTCCTACAGAGAGAGACAATATTGCACAAAGCAGAACACAATATTGTAAAACACTGTTTTTGACATAAAGAATTTGATTTTGCATTCATCATTTTTTTTCTTTGGGTAACAACGTCAAACAAGAGAAGTATACAAGAAGCAACCCTCTTTGGAGGAAATGATTTTGAACGGACTGGCTCTTACAAAAGGGGCAGAACTATAAAGGCAGGAAAGATTTTTTCATATAAGTTAGTTGATTATTCATGACTAAATTTAAGTTTGTTTTGAGAATAAAAACATCTTAATTTGAAAACATGCACAATTTGTGAGGGTTTCGTTGTCAAAGTATTGGATTTATCAATTTCAAAAGTTACTTCAGAACATTGTTTAATAATTTCATATGGGCCAGAAAAAGAAATATTTTATTTTCTAGTATGAGGATAATGACATTCTTCATGAACAAAATATCACCTGGATTAATTTTATTTTCAACAAAACGATATTTTTTATATGAAAGTCTATTGTTCTTTGTAAAGCCAAATTACGAGCTTCTTTAACAGGTTCATAGCTGACCGAGCGAAGAGAGGTCTACGTTTTAACTCAACCATTGAGAAATTTGTCTGTCTCTAAATGTGTTTCTTACGCGATTACGACCAAAGGTGTAGTTCGATTTCCTTCGAATTTGGCATATATGTTTCTTGAAGAAATAGAAAACATTGTATTTGTTTTATTTCTTTTTTAAAAATTCATTTCGACTTTGAGGCCATTTTACTGATTTCGTCGTTTTGGCGAGTCAATGGCGAGTTTGGCGAGACGTGCAAATTTAATCTTGTAAATACTGATAAAAGCAAACATTTATATGCAATTTCATTAATACTATACAAACAAATATATATATATAATGGTAATTTTGTTCATACTGATAAAACAGATATTTCACTGTCATAGTGTTAATATGCACGAAAGCAAGTATTTTTGAAAATAATTCTCATTAATAGCAGAAAGAGAGGGAAATAAATCTATTGGTTTTTCTTGCTGATCGTTGTTTTTACTGTTTGGTTCCATCTAATCTTGTTTTTCTCTTTCCGTGAAAAGTTCTTCAGTGATTCTACAAAACGGTTTATATTATAAAATGTTGAGGAAGGTTATCTGTTATTCCAGTAACTTTTTATGCGCATTTATCACGGAAATATGAAATTTTCCAGATGAATGCCAATCTCATTTATTCATCAAGATACTTCTTCCATCAACAAGTACTACTTCCACTGTTAAGGTTATGGTAGTAAAAATTACAAGTACTACTTCCACTGTTAAGGTTATGGTAGTAAAAATTGCGTTATTGGAAAATTAATGTCTTATAAGAAGTTTAGTTCACTTGAATTTCATTGCATTGTTGAATAAATAAATATACTAATAAAGGGAATTAAATTGCATTGCTGAAATATTTAAGCACACTCGCTTCTGCATTTTATTTTTGTAAAGTGTTTGTATTTGTTTGGAAGTAAAATTTCTACACAATTTTCGTGTGTAGTATTGTAAATTGATTGTAAATATAGCTTTGTAATTTAGTGAATATATGGAGACAAAGACGGTACACTGGTGTCCAATAGTTTAGCACAATTCTTAAGATGCGACGAACTTGGTGTTAATATGCATACAATGGTTTGAAATAAGATGCGGAGGGCCGTGGGGTATACAGAAGTCGGAAGTCACATTTTACAGTGAAAATCTCTTCACGAGGGCATTTAGGGGGAGACCAGAAAGTGATGAAGACGAAAAGGGCTTTCAACTCATCCCGTTTCACAGGAAGCTGATAACGAGATGAAACTTTATCAATGATTTCGTTTGATGTGCATAATATTTACATGCATTTTCGTAAAAATACTAATATACGAGAACATATAAAGGTTTCTTTACAAAATCCCAAATTTTCCATATGTTTTCTGCTTATGTAGTTTTTCAAACCAAATTATAATATACTTAAAGATTACGTTATTTTAGGTAACATTGCATTGAAATTTGAAGTAAATACATTGAAAAATAAAGGAAATATGAGTATTTGTATTAATTAACTTTTAACTGCACATGCGCGAAACGTAGCATAATTTTTCTGTCATAATTTCAAAGTCAGATATATAGGGCAGTTCATATAAAAATTCCAGTCTCAACACTTAAGATTCAGAAAGATATCGGCATTGCAAGAACTGAATTTATTTCTTCTCTAAGAGAATCAAAATGATGATGTTTTTTTCCACCAGCTGATATTTTTTAAACTTAAATCTTCGAACAGTAATATTGAATTGCATGAAAGTTGAACATCCTGAATACTCAAATATATATATAAAAATTTAATACATTCGGTATACAAATTAAATACATACAATTACAGTTCGACTGTTACTTTTCGTAGATTTAATCTTTTTAAATATCAGTTTGTGAGAAAACACTTATCATTTTTTTCCTCTAAGAGATCAAAAGCAATTCAGCTTTTCCAATTCTGAAATCCTTCTACTTTTTAACGGGAGATAACTGCAATTTTTATATAAGCTACCGTATTTATCTGACTTTGAAATTATGAAAGAAAAATTATGCTTTTTCGAGCATTTGCAGTTAAAAATTAATTAATAAAAATACTCGTTTTTCCTTTATTTTTCAATATATTTCAAATTTTTATACTATGCTTCTCTAAAATATTGTCTCCTATTCTGTAATTTTCGTATAATTTGGTTGAAAATATTTAATCTAATAAGCAAAAGACATGAGGGAAAATTTGGGACTTTTTTAAAGAAAACCTTATATCTTCCAGAATATAATTGCTATTTTTACGCAAATGCACATCAAACGAAATCACTGATGAAAGTTTCATCCCGTTATCAGTTTTCTATGAAACGGGATCCCATTTCGTCTTCATAATTTTCTGGTCTCTCCACTAAGTGCAGTCTCGACGAGATTTTCCCTGTAATATGTGATGTCCGAGTACTGTATGACCCACGGATTTCCGCAACTGATTGCGAATTATTTTATCCATATTAACTCCAAATTTCTCACATTTTAAGAATTGTGCTTAAACTTATGGACACCAATATACCTCCTTGAGAGTCAAATTCAACAACGTCAACAGCTAGAATAGGAGCGTGTTAAGAAATTTCTTTACCATTTTTGCAGATTTAATTTTGAAATACATTGTTTAAACTGATATACACAATCACTATAAGCTAAATAAGCAGACAAATTTAAAGTATTATGTTCTTTATTATAAAAAAGTATTTATTTATTATTTCGTTTACAATCACATATGAATATTATTAAAAATATTTTCTATACTCTAAGTAATGTAGTTCTTTAGAAGAGTCCGTGTTCTTGCTCAGAGTAATATAAATCAATGATGCTAGATTTCTGCAAAACTAAATACAGAAATAAATTCAGTGGGTGAAGAGGCATATTATCGTCTTCATACTATTAAAGATGTTAATTTATTAACCATCATTTGCAAGTATACCTTTAGACATTTTTCTCAACTCCCTTATGAGCATTTTAAATATATATTGACTTACATATAGTAAGAGAATGGGCAAAAAATATTTGGGGATATATCTATGGCTTAGAATAAGAACGACCAGTGTCATGATTAATGGCTTTGACATTGGTTGTTCATGTTTTAAAATACGATAGGGTTGGGAAGATAGTTTTACAGGGATAAGTATGGGATGGCTATTAGCAGGCACGTCTGGTTCCCCGCCCTTGGCGACAAATTTGTCGACTTTGGTGACGAAATATGACATCTCAAAGGTCCTGAATCTTCTCGATATTTCCATTAGGAGAGAAGATACACTTGAATTTACTAGATAATTCCATGTGACGTCACGGCCTGCCGGGGAAAACTATATAAGGAGAGCGCTTGGATGACGGAGGGGTTGATCGACTGGGATCGTCTTGGAGCGTGAACGTCTTTGGAGTTCGTCCGCAGTGCGAGCTAGGAAGCTGGTGAGTTGAGCGCTATTGAAAGCGCAGTTATTGTCGTTACTAGTTATTTGCTGACTGTTTGTGTTGTTAGATAACAAAGTGCTGAACTGTTATTACCTGTGAATTGTTGTCTGTTTACATTGGTAATCTGTGCAAGGACTATTGTTTCCTGTACCTGTGTTACGTGTTTTCCAGCATATTTGTAAATAAACCTTCATTCTCCATTATCCTGCGTGTTGGACTGTTTACACCATACACCCACAGTAAGACTTTTGCAACAATATTAAAAATAGTTAAAAAAAGAGAGTAATAAAATTGATATTGGTTGTTATTGATCGAAGCCACAGATATAAGTTAACAAGTTAGAAGAAATATTTTGATTAAGTTTTAGAATATTTAATTGTTTTAAAGTCTTAGAAGAAGTATTTCTCTAAGTGTTTGAAATATTAACACAGTGGAATATTTCAGTTAATGATTCAGAAAAAAACATTTTAGAATTATTATAGAAACCTTTTATAAATGTTTCCTAATAAATTGCCAGCATTCTTTTTATCTTTAACTCTTTTTATGCTTAAGCGCTAAATGTGAAATTTAATTATGTACTTATTTTTTAAATGATAATTTCAAATATATTTATGATACTAAATGAAAAAAATGTTGCTTTTTATATATTTCATAGTAAGAAATTAAAAATATATAAAATTTTTAAGCTTTTGCCTCTATTTATTTAAAAAAATTCTATTATTAAGTTATGTAGAATCCAGATCTTAGTAAAACTACATTTTTTGAAACAGGTTTCCAAAAATGTTCTCAATTTAAAATATTCCTTCATGACTTGAGTTTCCATTTAGTGTGTTCTAAAGTGACTTCTTTTATATTTAGCTAGTCTGTTCATGAATACATGATAAAAATTCACAAAAATAAACTAACTATAAATAATAATATATTGGTTAGAATGAAATTAACTTTTGAAAAATTGCTCTTCTTAAAAAATGTGTCGATTTATTTCTAAAACAAGAATGTATACTAATAAACACACATAATCGAAATATAAAAGCTTGTGAAAATAAACAATTTCTAAATATAATAAACAACACATATAATTCGGTTAGCTTTATTTTCAATTAGACGTATAATTAGTATGAAATAATTTTTTGTTCATTTAAAATAAATTATTTTCTGTAAATAGCTTAAGTTTCATATTTTGCTGCCTTTTTATTTTGATGGAATTTCTATTTATTTGTTTCCATTACCTCTTATTGAGTTTTATTTTTCAAAACATTCTATAGTTCTTTCATTTGATATGCATAATTTATGTGGTTGATTTGCAGACTGTTCTACATTGGAACTCTTTTTTCTGTTAAATGAAGCTATCATTATAGTTAATAGGATACAGTTTTATTTTATTTTATTTATTTATTTACAACGCGCTCCGGCCCAGCCTACTCAGGAGGGTGTAAGGCCTTCCACAGGCCGGAGGAGAAACATAAAACAAAAGAAATGAACTACATTAAAAAAAAGAGTTTACAAAGAACCCCAAGGGGTGAGCAGAAACATTTATAAATTATCACTGACAACAATGCACTCAAAAAGAAAAAAAAGTTAATGAATAAAAACACAAAGCACAAAAAGGTAAAAAGCAAAAACACATATAGGATACAGTTATAGTTCATTTTGTTATTTTAAAAACATTGTTAGAAACTGGTGAACCAATTTCACATAATTTCATATCTCACAATGTTTATATTTGCCAGTTGCTTATTATATTAAAGCATTTATTTTGAATATCATCAAATTGTAATAGGCAGGTTAAATAGAGATGAGATTATAGGTAGATTGAACATTTCAAAAGTCAGTTGTCTGAGGGTGCAGAACATTCCATATGTAGTGTCATTAAATTATTCAATTATATTGCTAAAATGATTTTTAAGTAATGCAAGTAGCAGTTTTGACTGGTGCAAGCAGACTTTTCTTGAACAAACGTTGAGTTGCATGAAAACAGAGATAAAAGCAGGTGATTTGTTCATAATTTTAATTGATCTAATTAACCTTATATTAAGTTTGCATGGTAAATTGTAAAATTAAAATATTTGCATCAAATTTTGTCTACGAGTACAGTAAAAGCTTATCCCTCTTCTACCCCCACCCCGTGAGGTTCGGAATTTTTTCGCTTCGTTTTCCCATGCAAGACTGATTATTTATTATAAATCTCCGCCTTTATTTTTGGTTATTATGAATAACTTTGCTGCAATATAAATGTTATTAGTTTTATTTACCAATCAGCATGTATATTACAACATCACAAAAATGGAAGTCTTAAGTAACTTTCCTGAAACAAAAACACTCAAAACAGACGATGGTGCAGATTTCTACTATTCTATTGCATCCGCTATTTCTATTGCTAACCAATATCCAATCTTATTTTCTTCTACTTCGTACTGTAAAATCAACTTAATCGTTCTCCTAATACCTCTCACTTCTTATTAATTGTTGCGTTCTCTATATGTGCTAGTCAACGCTCTTTTGCAACAAGGTTCACGAGAGTCAATTACTATCTGACTCAAGTCTATCAATCGCTCTTTGACTTGTGCGTCACAACGAAATTGAGTCATTTCAATCCCTCAAGAATGACTGCGTTAGAAAAATAAAAATGAACAAAGAAACAAAAATGAAATGCGGCACAATATTAATGGCCTCTTGATAAATTACAACCAGCAAATGCGAAAGCAACCACTTCTTACTTTTGAAAAGAAAAACTAACGGAGGCCATTTAATGTATTGTAAAGATACGAAAGTAATTCTGATAGATTTTACAGCCGAATGGATAGATGATAAGTTTTATTAAGCCGTACTGTTACCAAAGGTAAAATAGAAAGAAATGGTGACAGAAATTCAACTTGTGAAATTGAAATCTGAAAACCCAGTCAACAGTCAAATCAAATTCAAAGTCAAGCCTAAAGATAGGCTAAAAAAATTTCAATATAAAAAAAAGTCAAATCTTCTCATCAAAAGAAAATGCCAACGAAAACCTAAAGCTTTTAATGGATGAAAAGTATAATTTACTAGAAAATTGAGTTAAAGGTAAAATTAGTGACAAAATCATATCGGATGTCATATTTCGATACTTTCTAAAGCTCACAGTACTAAAGATTTTTTGAAACTTCAGATTCCCCAGAGACATCACAAGATTTCAACAACTCACGCTGAGAAATAAGCATTTCTTAAAGCATCCAATTTATTGAAGAACAATATGATTGTCAATTACATCATAATTTTCTAAACTTTTGCACATCGTTTACTAAAACAATAACGAGATATTACTTTGACACTGATCATTCTTAAGAACATATCCATCCAAGCAAGTGCAAATGTCCTTTCCTTTCACCACTCGGCATTGTCCACAGAAGTAATATTGCTCCTTACAGGTGGTTTCGCTAAAAGGACATAGAAAAATTCATTTTTGAAAATACTTACGTTACCGATAAATTGCTGAAATTAGGTAATAGTATGATTATCTAGGTAATCTGCAGATTAATTCGCCTTATCCGCTAGAGTAAAGAAAATTGTTTCATTTCTTACATCAACTGCTCCCGATTAATCGAGGAATATACTGATTTTCGTAAATTCTCAAAGATAATTTCGTATTAATTAGTCAGTTGACTTTGAAAAATCTCATTGAAAGTAATTCACTTTAAGTAACAGGAAATATTTGTTATTAGACAAATGAAGGAAAATTGGACATAAAATTCGACCAATTTTTAAGGCCATAGCCATAACGATCATTTTTAACCACAAAATATAAACAGAATATTTATATCGGTTATCAGACAACACCGAAATATTTGGAGGAGGGAGTAATGGACCAATATTTTGCACAATGAATGATAAGAATTTTTTATTATACTATTTGGAATTTTGATATAGGTAACTTTCTCTCAAGCGTTTCCATAGCCATTATTTTGAATCACCCTGTATAATTACAAAAATGTTATAACACTTTAAAATTACTTAAATTAAAAAAAATTATGAAACAAAATTAATTAATAATTTCATTTTACATGTTTGGATATAACATTCTATATCATTTATATCTGATATTTATATTTCACGTAACAAGAGTTCATATTAACATGTGGACAAAATCCCCATTTTTTAAAAATACCAAGTCGGTTCAATTTTCTTTCACAAATAACTATTTTTCATCGCTGGAGATAATGACAGGTAATCTAAGGCCTATTTTAATGATAAGTGTTTTCGCAAATTATTTTATTGTGGTTTATACTAACCAAAGCATCCAACACCTATTAAGCGGAATCCATCGGGACAGATACATTCAAGTTTACCATCTTTCTTCTCACATCTTCCCCCGTAGCATGTACTAGGGGTACAAGTTGTAACTGTAAAGAAAATATGTATATTTAAATAAAAAGTTCTGAATCAAAATGGATTAAACCCAAAAAATTGTAAAACTTACCAAGTATTTCGAAATAACCACTTATATTTTGTATTTTCCACTAGTCGTAGATTTAAATTAAAATTAATTAAAATCCTAGATTAGACATCTGAATCACCATAGCGAGAGATAATAGAGCCATTCTATAACTATCATCCCACGAAAAACATGTATGATCTCTAGAAATATTCTATATAAATATCAAAAATATATAAGTAAATTCACTTTAAATTTGTGGTTCCCAAGAAATCAATTTTTGATAAACTTTATAAACATATGCATAATTCAAGATTTTACTCCAGTAATACAATAGGGTGAAAAACTTAGGGAGGGGTTTACTTTTCCTCCCTTTCTTTGAAGGAAATCACATGATGAGTGTGAAATTCATACTATAATTAATTTTAATCGAGATATTACATAAGAACGAAATTTTGCAGAAACGGAGAACAAATTATGTTAAAACTAAAGCAAAAAATTATTTTATTAAGAGAATGGTGGCTTTAAATAAAATTGTCTGCTAAAGAGGTAGAATAAACACGGGCTATTGCATTCTTTTAATTGCAGTGCTTCCTAAACATCACTTCAGCACAATCGTTTTAAGTTTATCAAGTTGTGCTACAGGTATACCCTTTCCTCGATCAGCATTTGTTTTAGCTCTTGTATATTCTCCGGTGGATATGGGCATCTTTCTAAAGCCCTCTTCACATGTTCAGCGGCATTTAAATCTTAGCATTAGCTGGTCAAACTGTTTCAGTAATATTCTCACTCTTCGGCAGACCAACTTCAACATGATTCTGATATGGTCTAGCATTAGCATCGAGAAAAAGGGAACATTGACCAATGGCACTTCTGTTACGATTCTTGTTAGTAATAGCGATCACCGGTTAAGGTAAGCACATCAAAAATATGATGCTTAGATTTTCCCATTGAGCATATTGCTTTAGGTCGCTGGGAACTCTAGACCTCTAGGGCTGCCAAAAAGTTCCTTTTCCGTGACGTTACTCGTTTGAGACCTCATCCCCGCCTTTGTTCATACTATTTGGCGTTCAGTATCATTCGTGACATTCAAACGATTTTCAGTTGTGAAGAGGAATCTGAATCACTTTTAATCCGTTCAAATTATATGCTCCCTAAACCACTGTAAACGCCACAGGATATGGGTAGGCCATAGTGGCATGCATCTCTGGAGAGAAGAGAGAATAAACCACAGTTGTGATATATAATATCCGTTTACCTCACTCAAGTACTGAATTATGTTCATCTTGAATTTATAGCTATATATTTTTGTTTTCAAAGCGACCTGCTGGCTATCTGATGAGAGAAGAAGAAAGAATAAACCAGAGTTATGGTGCATGACATCCGGCTGCCTCACAAAAGTTTTTAACAATAAACTCCTTTAACTGTTAGCGATCTCTTTTCGTTTTCAAAGCGATAGAATAGTTATCTGATGGTGCTGGTTTTCTTGGACGACTGCTAGCAAACTCACTCACCTTTGCACAAATTATTAGGAAAGCTTTCAAAGCACTAAAACTAGAGTATATCCGAAAACAAACTATCTCACTACACTAGTCACACCACATCCTTTCTCCAGTTTATGAAATATTCTCCCTCGTGCAAAGTCAACGAGATAATTTTTTTATCCATATTGCACTAGAAATTAAATCAGAATTGTAACGAACTTTTAAAAAACTTCCCTTCACGCTCATTTCTCATGTCATCATGCTCCCTGTGGTATTGTCGGTAACCAGATGAAGCATTTTTACGTAATTCGTGCTGCCTGGTTGTATATGCGAAATCTTTCTACCAAAATCAAGCTTGTTTTGTTTGTGGTTACAAATCATTTTCACAAATTTCATGTCTACATGTTTCTAAATGTTGTTGGGCCTTAAGTTTTGCACACTAGCAACATATCGTAGAACTTGTAATAACAAAATTCGAAAAATTGATGAACACTGCAGAAATTAATTAAGATCACAAAAGAAAGATTTAACCTTTATCTTAAATCAACCTAAGGAATTGAAATTAATTAACCATATAAGTAATACAGATGACCTTCCATGCTGGTCTTACTTGTGCAAGTATCATCAATTAGCACATGATCAACAGGACAAATACAGTCTTCGATGTTACCATGTATGATTCTATAAGCGCCTCCTATGCAGATTCTCTCTAAACATTTCACTGAAATACGACAATTCAACTCGTTCCGTCAACATCAGAGAATGAAATCTTAGTGAAATAGATATTTATGAGGTTTGTAAAGCAATAAGGCAGGTAGTTTATTGCTACATAAATTAATTATTCAAGTTCGAATGTTATTTCAAATAATCTATTTTTTGAAAAATTTTACTTCACCTTTTCGACATTCATTTCCTTCAGCGACATAGTCTTCAGGGCAAATGCATGTTTCCACACCGTTTTGAATCACGCATTTACCGCCATAGCATTTTTTCTCCACACAAAAGATCTCTGAAAAAACAATAAAATTTTATCATGCGCCAGTATGATGTTGATATGAACTTAGTTTAGTTACATTAACATCCCGTTTTTAAGCAACACGAGGGCTATTTTGTGACAGACCTCGTCATTTTGAACCGGAATCAGATGACGACGCCTGTCCGCCACCCCTCTCCAAACTTCCGGACTACACCAGCGGAAGGACGTTAGGCCCATAATGTATGATTTAATGTGCAGCAGGCCCCATACACGTTGGATCTACAGTGGAATCGGGTTTTGAACCTAGAGCCCTCCGCCCCGAAACCGAGACCTTACAACCAGGCCACCGCGGCCTGGTGTTGATTTGAGTTGAGAGCCGATGGTATCCGTAATATGTTTGGGCAACAAATAAAACTCTGTGGTATCTTCAATCTAGCTGTGCATCGGAGTAACTACCAAGCAGTCGATTAGGGGAAAGGTTAGACACTCTCATTTTGTCATATTTTAGCCTTTTTCTCTCTGGAAGCTTGAGTCTATAACGACATATATAATGCTCCCTACAACAATCGACTAGTGGATGATAATAATGAATTATCTCCACAACGGTGTGAGTTATACACTATCGTTAAGTTAGGCGCCTGTAAGGGCAAACATTTTAATGCAAGCTTACAGTTTTTTAAGCGAGTGCGTTGCATATTTCACAGTAAGTTTTTTTTTAAATGCACCATTTAAAGGTATATTAAATAGCTATTAGGTAAAATTTGCCATGGAATCTGGTGATAATTTACATAAGGTGGCAAAATGATGATAGGAGCTTTAATTCATCAGTAGCTGAATATTGCAAAACTCATTATAGTACAATTCCCTAAAATGAAAAAATGTAACACCTTCGGTGTGTAGAAGGAAAATTAATTTATATTACTTACAACTCGAAGTCATCTAGCAAAATTAAGTTATTTTAAAGCAACAGAAAATCCCATATAGGAAAATATCTTTCTTGAACTTTGCCTTTCTTTATTTAGGAGGAAGGAAAAAATTCTTTGTATCGGCCACCAAAAGTTTCGTTAACTTGGCAACATTTAACAGTTTTTACTAGAATTTTAGCTAAATCAGTTTCAGAAAATACTGAAAATTAGACCCAAAGTACAATGTTCAGAGTTTCTGGATTCTTTTTTCTACAATATCGTTTCTACAATTTCTTGGCAATTTATATAATGGCATGTTTCTAGTTAACTATAAATTAGGAATAGGACGGCAACAAGAACAGATGAAATTTAAATATTCCAGAGTGGAGATGCGACTTTCACGGCTTTTTATTATATTCCTGCATTTTTTAACATGTTTTAATTGCTTCTCTACACTAAATTCTTCTTGGTGAAGAATGAATTTTGGTAATTATTGACTTCCGTTATTTTCTACGGTTTTGGTGTAAAGCATATCTTGATTTCCATTCGGTCTCCAGCAAGTCCAAAGATACAACATTTTCAAACTTGCGAAACACAATTACTATTGTTCTAAAAATTTAAAGTGCGGAAATCAAGAAATGCCGCTATTCTCCGTAGAAAATTGTTGTAAAATACTTTCTTTATTGGCATTCCGCTACTGTCGATAACAGTTAGGTAGTCTTTATTCTTCTTTTTTGACAAAAATGTTTAATGCTCATTTAAATGCAGAAGCTTGCAGTACAATGCTCAGAGAAAATAAATTAACAATAAGAGCAATTAAGCTATTTTAAATTTCAAGAAAAAGGAGCTCGAAAATACTGTCGACGAAGTACACACTTAGGAGTCCGGTCATTACGTTAGTAGCAATGACTCATTGTGATGGCTATTAGGTTTTTCGGTGCAAGAAAGTCCTCCCACCATTGCACATTTGTTTCTCCTGGCTGTAGACTTAGAGAACAGTGAATGAATCTATTTGAATAAAATTAATTTCCGTAGCATAGTATCGATCCCTTCAAAAACTAGCTGACAGCATTTTTTTAACTATGTAGAAAAGATAATATGGCAAAAAGTGTACTGTTTGCCGAGTTCCCAATATTTTATACCTGGAATACTTCAACAAACAAATAGAATCACCTAATTCAAGGTATCTCTGTACAGTATTAGCCTGGTGTAAAATCCGAAAATTCTATACAGTGCATGAAGGCAATATGGAATGTGCTTTTTTTCAAGATAGCTGATACGCCTTGTGCAAAGACCAACTTCTTTTGTTCACTTTAAAAAGCATAATCACCAAGAATTATCTATATTCAGAGAGGAACCTGAGAAAAAATGGGCTAATAGAGAATTATAATAATTGGGATTTTCAATTGGAAGACAACATACAATGCGGGCGGCGGCTAAGTTGTGAGAGCTTTTTGCGATAATAATAGCAACCTATGGACTTTCAAATCCACAGAAAATGTGGGAAAAGTAAAAAAAAAAATTACATGTTGACTTTCATTCGCCGCCTTCCGTGTCATTGTCTTTTAATATACCCTCTGGTCTGGTTAGGCTGTGTCTTCGTGGGCAAATAAATACAAAGCGATGACATATTTTACAGACTGCAAGAATCTAATGTAAACGAACGTTGAACACAATTATTTCATTTCAACGAAGCATTAATTTAAGTGAACACTAACTGATCTCGATAACTATAGAAGATCTATCGAGCTTCGGAAGAGTAGACCGTGTACGACAAGGGAACTTAGTACTGACCTAATGCAGCAACTGGTCTACTATACTGCAGAATTGAAACAGAGACTAACAGAGTTCGTTTCACTGTTGAACCCAGAACAAAAACCGTCTTTGATAATGTTTTGCTACAAATTGAAAGTAGTGAAGGTGGTTTGTTTTTTAAAGATGCTCATGGCAGTACTCAGAAAACTTTCCTTCTTAATCTACTCTTACCTCAAATTCGGAATGACAAAAAAAAGTTCCTGTCGCAGTGGCTTCCTCCGGAATATCCAACTCGCTGCCTGATGATAGGCTGACGCTGCATTCAGTACTAACGCCAATATGAAACTCTACTAAAATTAGTGAGCGCTATAGGATATTGTAGCATTGTAAGGTGTTGATTTGGAGCGACTGGAAAATATCGCACAAGAAGACAGTCGAGGCGTTTAATCGAACGGTTAACGATACTAATAACAACCAAAGTATATTAGGGGTGGGATGGTGGTATTCATGACAGGCTATTTTAGACAGTTTGTATATATAATAATTAGGTTGTCACTGAAAGATGAACTACATACATGTTTAAATGCGTATCTGTTATGGGAGAATGTCAAAAATTTAATCTCTCAGCAAATATGAGAGCACAACTGTTCACCGATACAGAATCAGAAAAAAATGCGGCTCTCTTTTGAAAATTGGCGAAGGATGGCTTAAAACAGATCCAAACTCAATGATTGCAACGAACGAGGGATTTTATAACGTTATTGATAGCACAGGCGAGCTGATAAACAAGGTTTATCCTGAACTGAAAGCCAATATGGGAAAAAGAGAATGGTTATGTGAAAGGGCAATTCTGGCCAAATTGTCGAAGAGATAAATGAAAAAGTACGTCACAAATGGAGGGAGTTATTGCGGAGACGGACAACGATCAAGAAACATCATACCCTGTATGTACAATTCCTTAATTCTTTGGAATTGTCAGGGGTTCACACCCACAAGCTCAGATTGAAACTCAGTGTGCAAGTACTATTGATACGTAATCTCGATGCACCGAGATTGTATAATGGCACACGGTTACAAATGACACACCTGAGTTCACACATAGTACTAGCTACTATTATACCAGGAACAGGGAGAGGAGAGAGTGCTTTTTTACCATTCCTATAATACCGACGGATTTGTCATTCTAATTTAAAAGAATACAATTCCATTTTAAAAAATCATTGACCATGATTAACAGACACTCAAGGTTTCAGCGGTACTTTTTAAAGAACCACGTATTTTATAATTGAAATTATATGTGGAGTGTGCACGAAATTTTTGAGAGGGCGGAGTAAATAAGGTTTTCTGGATATGTGGAGTGGAGATTTCGTGTGCAGCGCTCAAAACATCTGCATCCTGTCAAAAGAAAGTAAAGCAAAAATTGCAATATGGAAATGTTTGCTGCTATAGATAAACAAAGTACCTACCTATATCAGCATTACAAGTACACTCCCGTAAAAGTTTCAATTATTATCAACTGTCAGAAATTTTAATTCCCATTTCTACATGCAACAGAACATCGAGATTTGTGAATAAAAAATATGATAACTCAAATTTCTCGCCGACGAAGTAGCTGGTAACAGTTAGAGCATTAATAATCTTACCAATATAAGATATATATCAGTTTAGCGATTTTCTGTTAAGTTTTTACTTACTTAAAAAAATTCAATGGCATTTTTATTTCATCGATATATAGAAAATTTGAAAATTTATTAAGGTCTGGAAAAGATTTATATTCATTAACTCGTCAAAGGCAGAATTATACGTTTATTGTTCTTTTCTTTGTGTGTTAAATTTCCCATCACGTAATTCACAGTTTTAGAGACTTAAATACTGATACTAAAGTACTGTCACAATCTGAGAAGAATAATTTCAAAAATAATTTAGGTAAAGGATTTTTCATTAAATTTCTACTCACTTTCTTCACAAGTTTCTCCATTCCAAGGTACAAAACAATTACATTTAAATCCTGATTGATGTACTTGGCATTCTCCATAATTTTTGCAAGGATTAGGTATGCAGGGATCTTCAAAAAAAATTATAAATTCTTGAAATTGTAAAATTTAATGACATAACTTTAACTGTTAACTCTAAAGCCTTTATCACGAAACTGTATTTCTTAGTATTTATTTCAATTAAAACTTTTATTCACTTAGCATCAGTATTTATATATAAAAATATCACTTGAATACAGGTAAAAGACAAATATTTGTGGGTATCAGAATGCATTTCTTCAATATAATCTTCGTTTGAACAGACATATTTTACTTTCATGAGAATGTATTGCGGTTTTCAAAATATTCGATCTCAGGATTTGATACATTCCTGCCAATATAAACTTCATCTTCTGAATATGAATGTTTCATTCTTGTCAATAGAACTTCATCTTGTCAATATAAACTTTATTCTTGTCAATATAAACTTCTTTTCAATATAAACAAAAAAGGATTTTTCAAAACATGCCTATCTGTATGTAAACAATTACTCAGAAACTAATGAAGCAAGACAAAATAAATTTGGCGCGCCCTCTTTAAGCCAAATTTAAAGACAGGTTTCAAGATTTTTGTAAAACCTGTCAGCAAGATTTCTGATTATATTTGGCTATACTTATGAATGCGAACGCACGATATTTCCTGAGAGTAATAAATGAGAAACGCAAAATATGGATAATTAACTCGGGAGGGCATGCATCGATCCTGCGAGGCCCGGTGCCTGCAAGAATTTATAACAGAAAATGAACCTCTCAAGTAAAAACTTCCAGATTCACAGCACCTGCATTCAAGGTCATTTACTTAGGTATTTCAAGAATTTCACCTCATTTGTTATCTCGGAAAACAAACGGTAGGGCTTCCGAAGCCCGATTCGCGCTCGTGTTTCTGTGTAGGATTGCTAAAGAGCGCAGATAGATCGCGGCATTTTATCGATACACGAACTACAAATGTGAGATGTAAAGATTAGAAAAGGCTTTAGCTGATAATCAGCTTATTAAGTATCGATTAAAGAAGAAAATAAAAAAAAATGCTGCTGTTGAATTAGTTAGAGGTCATAAGTCGAATTCTGAAAGGAAGTAGACAATTCATGAGATATTTGTGAGTCCACCGATTATTTAGAAAAAGGCTGGAGGTAAAAAATGGTGTAATAAACGGTGCGAAAGGTAGAATTAACAAACGGTATAAAAAAGAACCTCGCAAAAATATGAGAACTTTTACATAAAACATCTTTATACAACTACCCGATAACTTTGGCGAAGCAAAAGTTGTATAATCGATTCAAAAGTCTTGGAAATGCTTATCGGTGAGACACATGATGCATTAATAGTTATCAGGTAATTTTGGACAGGAAAGCGAACGTTTTAATAAACACCTTGGAAGTAGAAGCATTCATCGATCTTAATATATTCCTCAAAAGAGATTTATCTGAAAATTATTTTATTAATTTTTCACATTCTGTACACTCATACAATAAATTTTTCCTATAAAAGTAAATATAATTTTCTTCACGTTTTGTTAGAAAAACAGGACCCAGGCTTACGAAGCCCTCCGCGAGGCCTCGCGTAGGTGTAAGCAACTCAAATTCTTGCTGGTCAAATATTAGTAATTAAAATTAAAATTAGTATTGCAAATATGTGTCCTTTTAAAAGTGGTAAAAAATAAATATTTAGGGGCATAAAAATATATTTCTTCATTATAATTCTTATTTCAGAAGACATATATTTTTTATTTTCTTGTGGTCTTCAAAATATTCACCTATTGGATTTTATATATTCTTGGCATTACAATCCTCCTCTCATCCAAAAATTAAATTCCGTACTATTTCTGTCACAGGTCAAACAACCAAACTAAAAATGTTTTCTGCGGTCTGTCTTAGACTAAATTAAACATTTTATTTCAAGATATACACAAAATCGGTCGGCAAGGTTACATTTTTTTGTCCAATGAATGCGAACACTTGAGTTCTTCTATGATGTATGATATATAAAACATATGCATGAAAAAATTTAATTAATTAATATTTGAATTAAAAATTCAGATATGTGCCCAGGGTCTGATAAACTATGCTGAATGTTAGGTTGTAAATCATGTGTCTGGGCAAGTGAAAATTTAAAACCGAAATAATTTAAATAAATTAAATTTGGTATGTACATATTGTACATTTATTGTATGTTTTGAGTACTAAATTTACATTTATTGTTTTTAGGATTTCGTGTGCACAAACGTATGCGTTTAATTAAAATAATCTTTGATTTTCATCTGGTGTGCTGATTTTCTGTGAGTATTAATTATAGCAATATATATGGAGAGAAGCTCTTTGAATGTTTTTCACTAATGTTTCGACAAACAACACAAATATTTTTCAACCGAAAATATTGGTCTTCAAAAGAATGTTGAATAACTTCTTTACATTCTTTTTTTTTATTATTCCCTCTGCTTTCTAAGGAAGGCGGTTTTGGAAATAAGGAAATGTTTCGAATTTAAAGTAAGAGAAAATAATGACTTTGGGCATGAACATGCGAATTTATGGAGAGGGAAATCAACATATAACTGAATGTTTTAGCCGTATATACGATTTACATTAGTATTACAACGGAAACGAATGATTCGGGAGTATAATGAAACGACGTTAAAATGAGAAACGTATAAAAGTTGCATTTCTGAATGTGAAATGTGGTTATACTTTGAAATATCAGAATAAAACACGAAAATTCTGAAAATAACCGTTCCTTCTCATGTCAAGTCTTTACTATAGACCTAACAATTGCTGAATATCTAGAGTTTCTTGAAAGGGATTCACAAGTATGAAAAAGATTTCCAGTGATTCCAGAAGATTTGGTCAAACTTGTTCTCAAGACATTTAAGTATATTACCATACAGTGTTGCATAATGCACATGAAGAATTTTTATTTGCATATCCATTTCTTTCTTCTCCTCTTAAGGCACCTCTTTTAGTAAATACTATGAAAAGAAGATTTCATAATTCAAGTTTCTCAATTTGATGATAATTCTAGCAATTTCCTTAATGCATTTTGTTAATAAAAGAATTTTTTCATATCATCGTATGTTTAATAGCAAAATCAAAGTAATTAATTAATCCTCTTGTAATGTAATCTTCAGAGAGATTTTCTGTTATGTTCTAAATTATATACGAAAATTTCAATGGTATTTGTTGCTTAGTCGTAATATTTTTCATTTTTAAAATTTATAGCGGATCTGTGCAAAATAATTCATACTGTTATGTCGTCTAATTTAGATCACTTGTTTTATATGTATTTATTTTTAATTTATGTTTTTAGATATTGCCGCTGAAGAACTGACACAATCTGAAAAAGTCATTTAAAAATAGATTAATGGAATTTGATTAAATTTGTAATCACTTTCTTCACAATATTCTCCTTTCCAGGGTTCAATACAATGACACATAAATTCTGATCCGTCCACTTCACATTTTCCACCATTTTCACAAAGATTAGACATGAAGGGATCTTCCATGAATTTTTTTTAAAAAATTGAAATATTAAAACTAAGAAAGAATTTTATCTCTAAAGAGGTTTTCTCGAAAATTCATTTCTTATTACTTAGAACTTCAAAATTTATATTTTTAAATTTAATACTATTGTATGGCCAAAATATACATTTTTATGTCCGAAACCTTCAGGGGCATAAAAATTACTTATTTCATTTTATTCCTCATTTTATCAAATATTATTTACTTTCAACAGATAATATAGTATTGAGGTCGTTAAAAAATTTTCATTAGAGAGTAATCATGTCATTTAAAACATCTTGGAGTCCAAAAATTGCCCCGTCAGAGGCTCACCTTCTTCAGGTAAGTACGGGTGTCCCATTCCAAAGGTACCCAATGTTCTGGTCTCGATTTCTCTTTACTCTCCCCTTCCCTTTCTGCTTTTTGCTGATCCGTTCCATCTCACGACGGGAAGCGAGGAAGCTCTCCATACTTTTAGCTTTGTTTACATTCTGCTTCTCATGGGCAGCCGAAAACCCCATGTGTTGGCCATGCTTGGAGACCCATTAGTCGGGTGGTACACTGTGGTCCCCGGTGTATCAATTCGGCTGGTAGCTAGCCACCTGAGTGGCTAGATAGCTAGGGATAAAGCGAAAGGATCATTCTCTGGGGATTCGCGATAAGAGTGGTAAACATGCCTGGAGCTGACTATGAGCTTGTAGGTCCTGTCTAGCTTCAAGTTAAGCGTTGAGGCTGGAAATGTCCAGAGCCAGAGGCTGCCTTCAAGATCTCAGTGGTGGGCAGTGCCGTCGGGACATGAATTTTCCTTTTTTCTTGTATGGGCAAGAAGAAGAATTTTCCCTTCAGAAGGCAACACTAGAATCTGAACATATCTACTAACAAACCTTCTGACTCCATTTACAATATGAAATGTGTTTCTTCACAGAACGAAAACTTTCATTTCGTCTCAACTTTTTTAGTTCAAAAAGGCTTCAACAGAAGTATTGGTGACGTAATGTCCACTAAAAAGGAACTTGCTTAAGTTGTTTTAATAATTATAGATTTGTTTTAACATAAGGCATATACATCATTTCATCTTCCCTTTAGCTAAACTTGGCCGTCATCAAAATTTACTTCAATAACATATTCTAAAGTATTTTAAATATATATATATAGTGGTTAATATCAAGAGTATATAAGTTAATTTTAGAATTTATATAATATAATTACTATAAAAAAATTACAACAGGAAATCCTCTCTCATTAAATGTGACCGCCTAACTTTGTGATTACTACAGAAATGTAATTAAATCAAAATAAAGTTCTAATAAGCCATTGTGTTTAACATCAAATCTAATGAAATTAATCCTTCTGGTAATAATGCCTTATAATTTTATGTCTATGCTGCCTATTCTTTTATAATATCCCAGATATCTCCAGACACTAAATATATAGAACTAATTCTGGAGCATGCATAAATTTTCGCATTAATAACCAAGGACACCTATATGATAAAACAAACATTTTATTCTACATCATGAATATTATAAGACATACAGCCAATTACACAAAGCTTAACACATAACTCACTTTTCCTAAACCCACGGAAAAAGATTACACTTACAAAAATAAATCTATAGCAGGCAAAATTAAATACAGTTTCTTAATCATTCACACAAAATGTTCGACAAAAGTAATTCATAACTAAAACATACGAGTCCCAAATGCTACTTAATTTTGAGTTAAAATCATCAATTTAAAGTTTCGATTATTAAAGTTTAAATGATTAAATTAAAAATAATTCGTCAACCTACCATGCCCACCTAAACATAGAAATTAATTTTCTACACTATTCTTTAAATTTCGAATTAACAAGATTTCACTATTTGTTATTCTTACTTGAAAATGAGGATTAGTTGCCAAATACTTTGCCCCCCACAATTTTGAATTATCAAAGGAATACCAAAGAGAAATATTAAGAAATATAGAATAGAAATGGAAAAATGCTACGCAAGTAACCAATTTGAAATGCCACGTAGGAAGAAATATCAAATTTCTTCGCTTCTTTCATAAAGAAGTTACGTGGATGATTCTATGACGTGATATTTATATTTCAAGGATTTTAATTGAGTTATAAGTATAAGTGGAGCCTAATTTTTTTCGAAAGATTAGACACTCTACTCTTTTATAATAGCCTCTTTGGTACATATGGCAAATTACGATACAAAATAAGTAATTTACAAGATTCCATGGCAGCCTCTGAAATTAGTCTCGGATGAGAACACATGGCTATTTTAACATTGGTAGTCATTATGGCAATAAATATGGTGTTCTTCCTTCGAAAGTGTTGCCGTTGTATAAGCATACACCCTGTATATAGCAGCCTCACCTTTCATCCGCATGGCTTCGGCAAGGGCGGAGTCAGCATGCATGCACCCAACACATGCGACATGAATACCATGTATATATAGGTACACTATATGGTATATTTCCAATCTTTCTTTAATGGTGTTAAATAAGTGAAAAATATTACAAAAATAAAATAAACATACTAACGGAAATTTAATCATTATAAAAGCAGACTGCCACAAAAATAGCTTTCAATCTTGAATGACAATTCAAAACCTTTATTTCCATGAATTTAGATCCAATTGATTTAGAGAAAAAAGAGCAAATATTTGAAATTTTACCCTGTACTGTTGAAGACC
>BGPR01023201.1:4043-22214 GCA_013235015.1 Araneus ventricosus | reverse complement strand
ACTGGGTTAGAGCGTATTCACCCCTACAGCACTTCAACTTGGTTAATAAAGAGCATATGCCCCAAGTTTCTTGAAAATTTCCAAACTTGTCAATAGGCCTTGTTACATGTATTTTGGTGTCTTTCCCTACCCTACCCTGAGGGACTGCGTTAGGGCATATTTACCCCTACAGTATTTCAAGTCGGGTAATGAGGAGCCTGTATACCAAGTTTCATTAAGATTGGTAGAGCAGTTCGTTAGTGATGCTGGAACAAACATATATACATACATATAGACATACATACGTTGAGTTTTATATATATAGATATTATGCCACTATTCAAGTTGATTCCCGCTAGGAAAACTACCAATTGCAAGGGTTATCATGACATGACTCCTGAATAATTCCTGCGTAGTTTCTCAGAATCATTCATCCCATAATCCATCCTTCTTTTAGCACCTTATCTATATATTATATGTATATCTATATATTATATATCTATGTATGTTCAACTATGAACTTTTCATAAAAAGTAGCCTAATTTGATCTCTCCATGAAACTTTTGATAAAAAGTTCCATAATTTTAAGCCTTTCGTAATAAATAGTTTCCTACTAACCATAAATCCCTTAAATTTAAGGGCAGATTATCCTATGCATAAATAAGATCAACGCAATATATGTTTAAGTTGTGTTGTTACTCGTATTAACACGCCGAAGGCACTGCCATGCTTAATTGCTCTTGCATGAGTATTCAAGACAACTTAATGGCCTTTACCGATTCAAAAAGAAATCAACTTTCACCAACAGGCATTTTTGTATTTTAATAAGCAATAAAGAACTATAATTTTATTGTATACACCTCTCAAAAAATTAATAAGGCACTACAATAGCATCGAAAAATAAAACCATCTACACAAACTAAGCACTTTTCGGCATTCAAATTTGTAATTTATTCATTCGGGAAATCCTAAGAGAAGTTATAAAACGAAAGTAGGTGTCACAGGTGCATGTACTTGGCGTTGGTTACAGATAACGTGACCAAACAAGGACATGAAATTATAAACCCCTGACTAAATAAGGACATAACGTTATGAGCTTCTGTGAGCTTTTTTTCAGCTCTTACCTTTCCTCCATCGGTCTGCCTTGACTTAAGGACAGGTGGTAGCGCTCCGAGAGCAAATTTAACGATCTTTAGGTGAGAAGTTAATAATATTTGCTTAAGAAGCAGATTTCATTCAAACAGAATATGGAAACCTTCAAAATTACTTTTTGTTCTTATAGTAAAATATCGGTAGGTAAATAAGCAAAAAATTAATGGAATTAAACGCACACTGTTACGCAATATTTTGGAACCAACTTCGAATTACACACTTTGAAATATAGCTGTATTTACATAACTTTACAGAAAGAAACCGCCTAATGGTGCTTGTACTCAAAATTCATTATTGTATAAATAATCCGTTGTTATTATATATATAATTATTAAATATAATTTAATTTAATTTTTGTTCATGTATCTATAGTATTTTCAATTCTTTAGATTTTGTTTTAGATTTGGCTGTATTGTTTAAATTATGAATTTCTAGTATAGGATTGGCTTCATGATATGTCTTGTTTACTTTGTTTATGTAAGATCATATATAACAAGTTATATTTAGATTTATATTAAATATGTATTTTTGCACTATTAAAAGGTTGCTTTGCACCTTATGTGTAAAAAATTGAACAAATAAATGATTTGAGAATATATATATATAGTTGTTTTCTATATTTATATATAGAAAACAACTAAAACAAATTTTTTTGGAAAATGCAAAATTTAAATAACTACACAAGTATAAGAAAAACCAATATAAAAAGAGAGAAAGCTATTTCTGTATTCTATATATATATATAATGATTTCTTTGTTGCAGTCGTTAAATAAAAACAGGCCGAGTTATTAAGTAATTTTCATTTATGATGGGAGAGTGGCAGACATACGTGCATCTCAGTTGAAGTTTCAAGTAAAAAAGCGAACAGAAAATTCCTGCATTTCCACAGGTAGGGAATTAACATATAGACACGTGATCAAAGTGAAGGGAATAATAGATATTTTTAGTATATTACGTATGTGTTTTAGGGAAAATGCATGGCGACAATAAGTCGCTGATTTCGCGAGTTGTTTGCGCGTGGAAACGATTAAAATATTCTTTTATTAATAAATATGCCAAGACGAGAGATTTAATATACCTCCAGCGCGGGAAATAAAACGAAACTGGAGTTTAAGAAAAGTGATTTTGGAATATATGAAGACTTTAAAATATACAATATTAGAATGTGAAATAAAATTAAGTGAGATTATATATATATATATATATATATATATATAAGATCAGGCTTTAAAAAGGTGAAATGTAGTCCATTTTGATCATGGAAGAGACAATATTTGGCTTAAATCTTCTTTTATTCAGGCATTTAGGATATTACGTTATTTCTTCATAGGTAAAGGATTAAATTTTTACGTAGCTCCATGACCAGTATTCAGAAGGTTACGCCTGAGCGGCGCTTTGTCGTTGAAAGCTTACATGCTGGCGTGAAAAGGGCAGATATGAATGCGCAGAACGCTTAAGTACCCAGAAAAGGGAATTTCCCCTTTAGAAACTCGTGACTTGAAAAGAAAGTTGTAGTGCGTTTATTATGATGAAAGTAGTATATATATATATATATATATATTGTTATATTACAAGTTATATTTAGGTTTAGCTTTAAAAAAAATTGGATGCCATAATGTCAATATCAACCTGCCATATATTGTTATTTATCCTAAATTCCATAAACAGCCTATAAAATTTCGATACATAACTTGTGGTACAAATACCTATATGAATAAACCCAGAAATATTTTCTCTAAATATCTTAGCATAATCTTCAAGTTTATTGAAGGCGAAAATTTTACATGGATTATGAAAAACAACAATAAAGTTATCGAATATATTTAAAATAATAAAATAGATGCAATAAAAACCTATGATTTCCGAGATCTCTTCACAAACATCCCCCTTGATAAACTACAAGAAGCGTTAATGAATTATTTCTACGGCCTAAAAAACTTGCTTAACATCCCACTAAATACATTTCTAATTCTTGTCAATTTTATTTGGTTTTTTGTATATCCTAACACTCGGGGTGAAGACAGTTTTCCATTAGCTTATAGCTAACACTGTTCGCAGAAAGTGTTGGGATTTTTCTAATTATTTTATGATTAGTATGGATAGTTAGTACGGATTTAACCTTCCCTGAAGACACATCCGTTCTTTTTTACTGAAATACCCTCCATCCTTTTGTCTCTCCATTGAAATTTGATTTTTGATGTGCGTGTGTGTCCATGTACGCGTGTGTGTGCATGTGCGTGTGTGCATGTGCGTGTGTGTGAGAGATCTCAATATCATTAAGCAGTTGGTTTTTCCATCTGGGATAATATATTTACTGTCAGGCGAAAAACTTAATATTATTTTGAGAATCATGGCGTTAACGTCGAAAAACATATCGGTGAATACCATTAACATATTGGTTAAATCAAAAAGAATTATCCAAATATTTAAATCAGAAAATTTTGAACTAATAGAAAAAGATGTTAATTTTAAATTGGGGATAAAAATTTAAATTAATTAAATTTAAATTTAATCCGCAGTTGAATTTATTATGGTTTATAATTAAATTTATTTTAAATTGGATGCATTACTGTTATTGGATATATAATGTTCTCTGAATAATTGTTTATATTCTTGAGATTTGTTAGAAGTATACAATAGTTTGACCACATAGACGACCAATAAAGGAAACAATGTAAGAACAATTTAGCTTGAAATGAAACTTCTCAGGAGAAATTGTAGTAGATGAAATATAGATATTTTTTTACAACCCAATTATTTAAACAAAATTATTGGTACCTATTTACAACCTGAATAATTTACAATAGTTTCAGAGCATTTTTTGTTGAAAAAAAAACATTACGTGATTTATTTTAATTTTTAAAATGTACTATCGCAGGTTCTATATTTAAGAATAAGATGTGCCCCAAACACACCATTAAATTATGTCTCTATGGATCCATTTTCAATACATTCTTCTTTTCTTGCGAAATTCTCTACTATGTCTTATCAACAAATAAATTAATACTGTTCTGTATAATTTATGATCCAAGGGTACAAACAGGCTAAAATCGTTCCCTATTTCCTCTATTATATTATTTTCAGGAATTTTACTTGAGTAATTTGAGTTCGTACCCCTGACAACAATTTTTCTCTTCCTATAACCACGACGTATCCTCTTACTCGCTTCCTTAGTGGGCATATCAGGAGTTTGACTTTCTCTGATAATCCTAAGTGTTTTGAGATCTACCCAAAATGTACTGCAGAACAGGCCACACCTGATCAAATTCTTGCATGCCTGGGGATTTCCTAACAGGATCTTGTTCCTAATCCTCTATTGACTTTGGATTTCTTTAGGGTGCACAGGCTGATGGACCTGACGCATATTTACAAACCCTACCCTGATAGAACTGAGGCAGGAAATCAGTCAATATCATTGGCTACGAGGAACAGTGACGTCGTTTTCAACTCTCGCACGAAGTGTACGGCAATCATAACAAAACAGGAGTCGTCCTACTTTTCTTCTCCGTTTTTATACAGTTGAGCACAGAAAACATTCTTCCGTGAGTTGTAATATTTTTAAAAATGATATTATTTTTTAAAATATCATAAAAAATAAAACATCCCACACTGTAAGAAATTATACTAATGAAAAGTACACGCACGAGAGCAAAGAACGACGTCATCGGCTCTCGGCGAAGCGAGCCAATCATATTATCCGATTTCCTGCCTCAGTTCTATCAAGGTAGAAACCCTATATATGCGTGTTGGGTTGAGGCGAGCGAACTATTTTTCTTGCGCGCATGAATTATCTGTGTGAATCAGCGCCTGCCGCTTTTTACTTAACGCATTCCTTCTTCGAGTCATAACGATGAAACTTGCTGTGTGCTTCGCTGTGTGCGTAGTAGTTGTAATACTGTCTTCTATATGTCCCTGTGTGCGTCAATAAATGTTTTGTCCTAAAGTTGGGTGATTCTTGTAGCAGGAACAACAAAATGGTAGCAGAGCGTGGTTGATTAAATAGTTGATTCAACATAGAACTGTGTGATAACGAACTGTTACAACAGAAGTGTTAACATGGACAGAATAAGTGTTCCTGCGCTTACTGGTACCAACTATTTTATTTGGTCATTGAAAATGCAAGCAGCCTTGAGTTTAAAACGGCTGGACTCTGTGACGACGCAAATGAAACCAGAAGGTCTAAGTGAAAAGGATGCATTAGAATGGAAGCAAAAGAATTCTGATGCAGTGGCTTACATTAAGTTGTCGCTTTCAGACGAACAGGCCTTGCAGTTCGCTGCAGAAAATAATGCCAAAATTTTGTGGGACAAAATAAAGTCTACATTTACTGGTCAGACAGAAGACCGCAAAATTGATGCAGGTAACGAGCTCAAAAATCTTCAAATAAACAGCAACGAATTGGCGAATGATTATATAGCTAGAGCAAGAGGTATAGCTACCAAGTGCCACTCACTAGGATTAGATGTCTCACCTCGGGAGCTTGTCTATTATACTGTTCGTGGTTTAAAAGGGAAATTTGCTAAAGTACGAGACATATTGAAAACTCAACGTGACAAGTCTATAGATGAAGTACTTGAAATCCTCCGTGAAGAAGAAACAAGCTTTAATTCGCCTTCAAGTACTCGCGCCGAAGGAAGAAGCGCTGATGTATTTTATTCTAGAAAGTCCAAAAATTCCGGTATGAGACTTTGTTACGTCTGCAGACGACCAAATCACGTCGCCAAGGATTGTTTTTACCGAAATCAAAAGGAAAGTACCACAACCAGTCGAAGGAGAAAGGTGCATCGTAATAACAATTCTAAAGAACGCAACACTGCAAACCCCGTGTTTACAGCTTCTCCGAATGAAGAAAGTTTATGTGAAAACATTTGGATATTGGACAGTGGAGCTTCTTGTCACATGGCCAAAGACAGTGTATGGTTTGAGAAAATATTACCTGAAAGAAAAGACATTTATCTAGCAGGTAAAGATTCGAAAATTATATGTAAAGGGTTCGGAACCGTAAAAGCCAAAACTGTACGTACAAAGTATGGTAATCCTTTAAATGTAACTATCGAAAATGTTAGTTATGTCCCCCAATTAAGATGCAATTTGTTGTCTGTAATATGTTTAATGGATAAAGGTTATAAAATGAAGTCAGATAATAATTGTGTATTGATATATGATAAAAGTAATGAGTTGATTACTAAAGCATTTAAAAATAATGGCAGATTAGAATTATATTTTGAGCCATTGTATAATTCTGAGTGTTATTTTTCTAATCCGTCTAATAGTAATTATGATATTTGGCATAGCAGATTATGTCATTTAAATGCTAAGTATATGCTTAAAATGAAAGACTATATTGATATTGATGATGTAAATGATTTTAAATGTGAAACTTGTGACATAAGTAAAATAACCAGGAAAACTCATCCTAATATTGATGTAAATCAAAGTTCTGAAATTCTTGAATTGATTCATGCTGACCTATGTGGTCCAATCCAGCCTGAGTCATATGGTGGTGCAAAATATTTTATGGTGTTGGTGGATGATTTTTCTGGGATGTATTTTACTTATTTTTTGAAAAATAAAAATGAAGTGTTTGACATATTTTCTCAATTCAAAGCTAAGTATGAAAATTTAACTGATAAAAGAATTAAAAAATTGAGAACCGATAATGGTTTAGAATTTGTAAATGAGCAACTTGATACTTATCTTGCTAATTCGGGGATATTTCGCGAAAAAACTATTCCATATAATAGTGAAAGTAACGGTAAAGCTGAAAGAGCGAACCGTATTCTTCTAGAAAGGGCTAGATCTTTATTGTATGAAAGTGAACTTCCATTAAAATTTTGGGCCGAAGCTATTAATTTCAGTACTCAGGTGTCTAATGTAACACCACGTAAAGGGAAAGAAAAAATTCCACTTGAAACTTGGATAGGTAAAAAACCGAAACTAAATTATCTTAAAAAATTTGGTTGTGTGGCTTATTTTCACGTTCCGAAAGTAATGAGGAATAAATTTGATGTTCCGGGAAGACGTGGTATAATGTTAGGATATGCTCGAGATAGGAGGGGTTATCGAATTTTTGATATCAAAAACCGAAAAATAATTGAGGAAAGATCAATTAAATTCAATGAATCTTTGAAAGGTAGTACTTATTTGGGAAAAACGAAAGTTAAAACATGGAATATTGATTCATTGTTTGAATCCACTCAAGATATAAACGAGTTCGGTCACAAAACAAAAGTAAATCACTTGGAAATTTCTGCTGAGCCAGCAGCAAACGAAAATAATTACTCGATTCCATTCGAAACGCCGGATGATGCAACAAATATCGTAGGTGGTGAAATCGAAACTCCAGTTGATCAGATCACTGTCAGACGTTCGGAAAGGCTCAAAGCCAAACAGATGTCAACTAATTTAGCTTGTAATGTGCCTAATTCTTATTTAGAAGCTAAAAATAGTGCCGATTGGCAGAATTGGGAATTTGCTATGAAAAATGAATTGGATTCATTAAATAAACACAAAGTCTGGGAAATTGTAGACAGACCGGCAAAAACTAAATTAGTAAAAAGTAAATGGGTGTATTCCTTGAAACAAAGTGATAATGGGGAAACAAAATATAAAGCGAGGCTTGTAGCAGCTGGATTCAATCAAATAAAAAATAAAGATTATTTAGAATCGTATTCACCAGTCGTAAATATAGAATCCTTCAGATTATTAATTGCACTTGCATCTAAATTGAATTTGATGGTTAGGTTCTTTGATGTAAAGACTGCATATTTATACAGTGATATAGAAGAAACTGTGTACATGTTGCCTCCGCCTGGCTTCGAGAGACTGGTTGGAGATGAAAAAGTTTGTAAATTAAAAAGGAGTATTTATGGTTTACCACAATCGGGTAGAAATTGGTATATGAAAATAAAAAGTGAATTAGAAAAATTTGAATTAACGCAATTGGCTTCTGACAGTTGTGTGTTCATTAAGTCTGATGGTCAAAATATGCTTTTATTATGTATGTATGTGGATGATTTGGCTATTTTTAATAATGATGTGAAATGTATCAAGATATTGTAAATAGCATTAAAAGTGTTTTGAAGTGCATGAAAACAAAACTTCAAGTTTTAGGTATGTGGAAATTGTAAAACATAGTACAATAGTTTTATCATAGTCTGAATATTGAAGAATCATTACTTGGTTAAATATAATTTAAATGAATGTAAAAGTGTTAAAACTCCAATTGTAAAAGGGGAAGATAGAGTTTCCTGCCTCATAAAATGAACTGATTGACATTAATCAGGAATTAATTTGGTGAACTGTTATATTTAGCCATTAGAACGCGACCTGATATATCGGCTTTCAGACATGTTATTTGTCACAATTTAATCATAAACCAGAAAAAAAGACATTACATTTTAAAAGAGTTTTAAGGCATTTGATGGGTACAAAAAGATAAAAATTTTACGATAACAATTTTGGCTACGTGAATGTTAGCCTGAGTGCCAGTTGGGGAAATGCGGAAAATGGCAAATCATTTTAATAGTAGTGTAATTTTATTAGTAATTCATTAATCTCCCAAAGTCGCTTATAAGCAAAAAAGGTTAGTCTCTCAACATGTGAAGTAGAGTTATTTGCAATTTCTGAAATTCCAAAGACATTATTTACAAATTTATTATCTGAGCTAAAGTGTACCAATTTATAAATCTCTACTGTAATTTTAAATACTGATAAATAAGAAAGTAATTCAGTGGATTAAAGGTGAATGTTGAATAAATCAAGACACATGAACTTGCGTTTCATTTTGTAATATTGAACACAATGTAATTGAATTGAAATATTCAACTGAATCTACATCAGTTGATTTTCTAACAAAAGCCGTAAACGAAGAGAAGTTGAATCTACAGTAAAAAATATTTCTTAATAATGTCTTAACTTTATATATATTTATGTGTTCTGTATGTCTTGTAATATTTGTTTATTGAAAAATGTGTATCACCGCAGGAGGGGGGGGGGTGTAAGGTTGATGTGAGCGAACTATTTTGCGCGGCTGAATTCATTCAGTGAATCATAAACCGCTTTTTACTTAATGCACTTCCGAGCCGCAATGATGAAATTTGCTGTGTGCTCTTGCCGTGCGTAGTAGTTGTATGTAATACTGTCTTCATATGTCCCTGTGTGCGTCAATAAATGTTTTCTATTCTAAAGTTGGGTGATTCTGTAGGAGGAAACAATAATGCGGAAATATGATTTGATATATAGCTCGCTGATCTCGAGGATCATCATCAACAAATAAATATGCAGGTACGTGGCGAAGGGGGGGTTCAATTTCCCCAGATTTTTTTCAGTTTACAAATTTTGAAAAAGTGACGAATCATTATTTTATTCTATATCCACGATATTTTGCAGAATTATCGGTTACTGAAACGCTGAAAAACAGCGAATTAAATTTCAGAGTAACGAAAGAAAATGAGTTGGCACTGCTTGGTAGATCCCGAAATTTTCCGTTGCCCATCTGTAAACAGCGGCAGCATCTCTTCTCAGACTTTCAGTGTACTCCCTAATAAAACTGTCACTCCCCCTGCAAGTCCTGGCACAAGGCTGAACTGCCGAGCAATGCAAGCTTGATATTGCCGGGACAATAACTGGCACACCGAAATCGGTGTGCTTGCTGATACATTAGTGTGACATATATAAATCCAGAAAATGTTTTTTCGTATTCGCATCAGAAAATCATCAAACTGATGGAAGTCTTTTATGTTTATAATTGCTTTGCATTTGCATGTGAGAAAGCAAAGAGCTTTAATGCAAATATCCCTCATCTATCTTACGTCTTATTACATTTTTTCTTTCAGCTTAAAAAGAGAAAATATCAATACTACGTTTTCTTAATATCTGAATTTAAAAAAATAACATTAATCTCGATAGAAGAATTCAACTATAATCAAAATGAAAAGACAGTTTAAATCTTAATGTTTACTTTGTTTATTTTGCATATTATTTATATTTTAAATATAAGAAAACATTTATGAAAATTTTTTCCCAATGAGAAAAAGGAATAAATAATTATTTAAATTTTATAATATTGATTTGAGAAAACTTCTTGAGAGATGCTAATAATTTTAATAACTTACTTAGTATGTTAGCTTTTCCCTCATATATTTATAAAAAATATTTCATATAAAAATTCCTGTTAATTTGATATACAAGCTTCATAATGATGATTTATTATACAACAGGAGACATATATATTAACTCTGGTGTGAAATATATTTTAACCTTTCCTTGCTGTTTATATGAATGGATTTCTTTTTCTCTCCAACTTTACTATAATTTTTTGTTTCTATTGATTTTTTTTATACAGAAAGAAACTTGATCTAGCAAGTAAATATCTTAGTGATTAGAAGCATCTTTCCATCCTTGAGAGTGTAAAATTTAGCCTCCTAAAAAATATGTAGTTGTTAGCTGCTAATAATTACATTATTCAAATGCTAAACTGTTTCAGGAATTTTAAGAATGTCACAATCTTTTGCCGCTGACTTACTAAATAAAATCCATTATTAAAAATGTGTTTGGGAACTTCTTGCATTCCTTTTTCTCTATTGAAATGTGTACCTAGATTTTAAAGACAAAAAAAATAAGGAAAAGCTTTTAAAATGAAAGGTTAAATATTTTTTGATGAATCCATATGAGAGTGATAAAGTGAATATATACGCTTTTTTTCCAAAAAAAGCGTTTTGTTAATTCTTTCTCTATCTGAGTACTCCTAACCGTGTACGAGAGGGCAGTATTATTCACCTTTGTCTCATAACTTATTTTTCCTCTTTTGGAAAAATTACCGCTCTATCTTTACAAAACTAAAAAAATATCCAAATTTAAACCAACTGAAAAATGGATATGTCTACTTTTGATTTTAAAAAAAAAATTTAATTCAACATCTTTATTTATTTTTTGAATCGGTTCATGTGCTTTTAATGCCTATATCTAGCTCTCATTTTGAGTAAATAAGAAATTTAAATAAAAAAGAAACAAATTAAAGAAAACAATGATAAATGAAAATAATGAAAAATAATAGACGTTTCTTGCGCAAACGCAGTGGCAGCAAAAAAGTAAATTGCTTCCAACAGAAATTTTAAAAAAATACAACCAGAACTATAGAGAAAACCAAAATTTACTAACACTTTAGAAATAATTTGTTAAGAAATTATTCCAAAATGAAAAGGAACTAAATGACTCCACCAATCAGAAACCACACGCCATTTTAAAATGAACAAGATTTTTCTGTGGAAAAGGAACGACAAAAAAGTCGCAATTTATTCCTTCCGTGGACAACTTGTCCGGCCACCAAATAAAGAACACAATCCAAACCTTAAACCCATAACTCAAAAGAGAGATAAAATTACCTTTCTTCTAGCGTTAATCAGAAAAAGGAGCAATAGATACAAAACAATCAACGACCTAGAAGCTATCCATAGTAGCTCCATCTATGAATAAAATTTGAACTATTTCTTAAGGAGAACAAAACCAATTTTAAAAAATAAGTTTTAAGGAACAAAAAGGAATCAGTTATCCTTTTAAGTTATTATTTAAATTACTCTAGGCTTACAAAAAAGAAGAGTATTACAGATGTGTTTAATCTTATTAATTTTGAGAATAAATAGAGTTCTTAATAATTTTAAAATCAAGATTTGTCTGAAAGTTGCACAGTGAAATAGTCTTAAAATTAAATTCCTTTCTTTTGTCATAACAACCAAAAATATCTGCATTCCTGATTTCACTTTCTAGATCCAAAAAAATTATATTTGTTTAATTTGTATTATTAGTTTTATTTAATTTGAGTTCTTTTGATAGCAACTAAAAAATGAGCACATTGTTAAGTGATTAAAGACTAAAGCACAATGAACGAAACCATAAATAATTTCTATTTTAATTAAAATCCTCTCAAATGAGTGGAGAACAAATCGGCTATGCACCTGAAAAAACAACAACCTTATAGGGAATACTCAAGAACTCAGTTTAAAGTAGCTAATTCCATTAAAGAGATTTCACAAATATTAACCCTGCAATATTTCTAAACTATTTGTTTCTTATCAATTAAATCAGTATATAGTAAATATCAAATAAATTAGAGCACACTTCAATTAATTTATTATGTGGAGGCTAGTAAAAGATTTTCAAAATCAAATGTATGAATGCTACTAATTTTTTATTTTCTTTGATAAAGTCCTAAAATTTATGTGTTATTGTCAATAATGAAGTTTCTCTTCCTCTTTGATTTTGTTAAGAATAATTTTTTTAGAAGCAAGACTTTACCAAAATAATAATTATAACTTACCAGTGCCAAGTAACAAATCTAAATTTTAAGGGATTTTATGAAATTATGGAAAAGGTAAGGATAATTTAAATTACTGAATTTTAGCTTTAGCAAGTGCTAACATTCTTTGTCGTCTTTTTGCCAAATTTTATTAATTGATACGCATTCATTTTAGAGGGTAGTTCTTTCTCTTATGTAAAATGTCAGCATTTCTCTTCCAAAATCTTGATAATTATGTGCAGAAACATTAAAATATACCATATAAGGAAACAAAATACAGTATACCACATATGGTAAAACAAATACACAAAATAATCTCTTTTCCAACCCTGGAAGCTTTTATGAGCAGGACAGTTTAAGAATCCTGTACCTTTCATGGTGGTGTCTTTGGATTGCACCATTTGTGGAAAAAAGGGGTAGCGAATTGACAGATTTATGATCGGGAATGCAGTTGATGCATATCAAAACCCCTAACTTATTGGGCAGGAAACCTGAATGAACACTATTCTGGAATAGTAAAGTTAAAGACAATATAAAGAAATCTCAATCCAGAAAGGGACTGATAAAGTACAGTGACTTTTATACACCAAACCTGCTTTACATATAGGTGAATTCAATCATTATTATTACTGCGGAACTAGGTTAATCTGTAAACATTTTTATCCGAATCAAGTAATTCATGATTTTTTTTCTCTATTCTTAAAATTTTATACGCATAATGCCTAAATAATATAATCTACAGAATTGGAATTTATTTGCTTACTTAAATGTCAAGCACGAAATTGTAAATTCATTTAAATTGCTTTCGTCTTTACTTTGTATGCTTCATCGAGGATCGTGAATAAATAACTTTAAGGTTCTTTATTGACTACAATCCAATCAATGTATCCAATCAAACAGCAATTAAATATTTCTCATTTTTGAATTATTTTAATTTTAAGCTTTAAGTAAGATTATTAACACATTACTTTTAAAAAAATCTATGAATATTTTTTTTCTTGTTAATTAAAATTGCTTTATTTATTCATTATGTATTCTTTATTAAAGGTGCTAAATTTTAAACAGATTTTTTTTTGTCTTTTAGTTAAAATTGCCGTTTTCATGCTGTATTTTACTTTTACACAAAGATTTTCCAATTAGCCAACTTGCACTGTTTTTCATTTATTTTTTTACATTGCTTTTTGCTGCATTAATTATTTATTTAATGATTTGTTTTAATAGATCTCAAAAATTCCTGCAAATTTATGTATATATATTATCAGCGGATGTTTGCGATTTTTCAAGTACTGGATGAGCTTTTTTCCGTTCGAATGCCGTGTATATAGTACTAAACGAAATTCAAAATGACACTCTCGAAGCAGTGTTTAACATCGTGGGATTAGGATATAAAAGAATAATGATTTGTCAAAATACCTACTCAGTAAAAAAACATTTCCCCACTTTTGATTCTAAAATAAAAATAATTCTCAAATTTTAAATGTAAAAAATTAAAGATTAATAAAATTGATATTTTATTGTTTGCCTCCATTTAAAAAAAATTAACACCTTGATGCGTTTTTCTTATGACATTTTAAATACCTGAATTACAATAATTACTTCAGTAATAAGAAATGACCAAATGAGGGATCTTCTAGACTGTGATTCTTTTTTATTGTCCACATCTATGAATGAAATTTTAGTGGCATGATATGTTAAGCGCCTGGTGATTTCTATTATTATTCGTATTATTTAAATATTATATGTATGTATATTATTTATGTATCAGAATGTACATTATGATTAATTGAATTTAATGATGGTAAGAAATAAAATTTGTCTAAAATAATTATAGTGATAATGAAATAATTTATATTAATAAAATTATACTGTATTTCTGATATTTTGATTTATATTGGCCATATCAGGCTATACTTCAGAAAAAAAAGTCTTGAGGTGAGGGTGTTTCTGGGATGAGCTTTGCTCTGCGTCTGTCTATACTAGGTCGATCTGGAATCTCTTGGTGGCTTGCTAATATCTATTATCCATTTTGTTCAAAATATTTTATGGCTCATTTAAATAAATCTCAAAATGGTTTTGAGTTTCAGATCTTTACAAATAAATTAGTTTCTGAGGAGACGGTGATATCTTTCTTTGTAGTGTCATAGTTTTGATGGGTTGAACTCTACACAGATACATTTGGGAAAGCGAAGCTAATCAATGGTCGCAAAAGGATTTATAGGATGTCGAGCTTATTTTCCATCGAGAGTTAGGGATTTCTACTGAGGAGGGAATAAAAAATCAGCTCAAGCTAAATTCTTGTCTTTATTTTTTACTGTTCTTTTGAAGGCAGATCTTTGTCTTTGTTTGAGCTCTAGATATTCTGTATCCCCTCATCATTGAGAACGATATTATGCATCACAGCAGGAACATATATGTGTATATTAGCACTATAAAAATATTTGTCTTTAAGTGTTGGAAATTGCTCATGAGGAGTTGGCAGTTTTGGATCACACATCTTGTGTGAGACGCTCGCCACGTCTCTGACAACATGACATATCCACGTTGAAAAACATGTGATAATCTCTACAAATGAAACTGCAGGAATGTTCTCCTCTATTTTTCGTATACTACACAATATGATACTGGCTTTGTAAGCCTGATTTATCGTAGAAAATCGAGTATGCATTGTGGATGTTCCTTACGAAGCTGGCAGCGGCTTGGGAGCCAGATTGTTTTGTGTCTGAAACCTGATCTCTACTGAAGATCCGCCGTGTTTATGGCTCTGTTGGGCTATCGCTAAATCATACAGTGGATCAAAACGATTTCCAGCTGGTGTGGTGCGGAAGTTTTGGGTGAGGGTGATAGCTTAGGTGTCATCTGGCCGCGGTTCATAATCACGAATTCCGTACCCAAACACGATATTCAACGAAAACAAAATAACGAGGTTCGTGTTGTTTCGAAACGGGACTTTAATATAACTAGCTTATCATTTCTTTGAAATAGTGAATCCGGAAATTTGATTCAGATGTACCATTTAGCGATTCACAGCAAATTTTATTCATCTACTCAGAGCTTCAGTCAGGTACGTGTAACGCAGGTGGTACACGATGGACCAGTTGGGGGTAAGCGAAAGTAATGTTGTAAATGAAGAAAAACTTAAAACATTAGGGATTAAAAGAAATAGATATTTTCCCAAGTTCTATGTGGAAAAGTGAAAGTTATTTAAGTCAGAAAGTTTAGGGGATTTGGGTGAAAAGAAGAACAGTAGAAAGAAATCTATGTTAAAATAATAAAATATTTAATATCTCTTTCTCACGAATACCGAAAACAAAAGAACCTCTTATTCATCGTCTTATCCGTATATTAATACCAAACATTGCAGTAGGTTTGAAGAAAACAGATTCACTGTTAGGGCGTGCCGAAATAGTCGAAGTCAGAAGCCCCTCACGAACATGTGTATCTATTTTCAAAACTATAAGATTTCTTTTTTTTCAAACCGTTGACTGGCTCATCAACTAAGAATTTTACAGTTCTTCCTTTTTTGAGACCAAATATCCAAAACCATTAAAGCTTGAAGAAAAAATCAAAGCATCCATTTGTAGAATCGTACTTGTAATGGTTAAATCACATGTAATTTGAATTTGGAATAGCTTCTGAGGTATTCAGAAAAACTAAAACGGGGATGAAACTGCTGGAGGCAAACTTGAGACCCATTATCTGGGTAAGTAACTTATTAAAGCTGGAAGAAAAATAAAAGCATGTATTTGTATGGAATGTTACGCTCTTTAATTTGTTAAATCACATGTATTTTGAAAATTAAATTCTTTTCGAGATATTTAGGAAAAACTAAAAAAGCGGGATGAAATCCAAATATTTATGCCAAGAGCTCATTACTGCAGGACTGAGGACGTTTAGTATGTTCACTGGGAAGCCCTTCAATGAACATTTGTACCAATTTTCAAAATTATATGGTTTAATATTTTTTCAAACCCTTCCTTGACTGGACTAGTATAGGAATACTTGAAATGAACCACTTATTGGTAACTCACAATCCCTCCTCCGGCGCAAAGTATAGATAAAAAGTTGCCGTGAGGTAAATCAGGGTGGCGGTTTTCCACAGGTGCTAGAGGCGCTCACCTAGTGCCTTCAGTTCCTGAAGGCCTTAAAATCTCTCCTCACCATGCATCACAGCTAAAAGGCAAGGTTAATTACAAGTTTGGGTAGAGGGGAGGGCCCTCAAAAATATCTTCGACGTACCACAGTGCTAAAGGCAAGGTTGCTTACAAGTTTCAGATGGAGGGGCTCTTGCAACCCTTCTCTCGACGCATCACAGCAAAGCAAAGGCAAGGTTGGTTGGCAAGTTTTGCAGAGGAGGGCTCAAAACAGTTCTTGTACCTGTAATCTTATACTGTAAAGAATCCGGCACTAGTGTAATATTAAGAAGTTTTGCTCTGGAAACAATTATGGTATTTTGTTTTAGTCTATCGTCGATTACGGATCACCCCATGTTCACAGGGGTTGTCGCATGCTGCCTGTATTAGGGACAATTATGCATCGGCTGCAGATCTGAGTTTATGCCACTTTTCGCGACTGAGTCGTTCATTTAATCCCGGTGCTACTGTGGGAGGGAGGATTCTCATGGTTATTGGAAATTCATTGAACACTGAACTATTTCTACAAACGATTTCAGTTTAGTTTTCGGTTTGGGGTCTAGAATCTTTCTGAATTTTTTTTATCTGCCAAGAAAAAAATGGATGTGATACTGACGTGTAAGTGTTTATGCGCCACATATCAGTCGTACAAATTTAAATAAATATAAAAAATAGAAATAACATGTAATTTAATATATATCTATGAATTATTTTTCTTACTTTTTCCATATTAATATAATGAAAGAATTAGTCTTACTTCGCATGAAAATCACTTTTACATCATTGTATACTTTTGTAAACATTAATAAATTGAAACACTCTTCATGACATGGAGATATGCGAAATATATAACAAGAGGACTGTTCTAAGTATCTAAAAAAATGTTCCCAATCATTTCTGGTTAGGGTTTGGAAAAACCTACCGGTTTAAACCGAAAACCGTTTTTCTTGTTTCAGTTAGCCAGTTATTTTCTGTTATTCTTTTGCCCGGTTTGAACCGGTTATTTTTTAAAATCCAAAAACCGGGTCGGAAGATAAGTTCGATTTTAGGTTCGACTAGAATAAAATTTACCAAGTTATAAAGCTCTAAATTTCATCATCTTAGGCCAATCACCGACAACCGCTTACTTGAGGCGTCTGTTGGTTGGCGGATTACTGAAACAGTCTTTATGAACAGATAAATATTGGCCAACGGATTGATTTCCTGCAAAAACATTACTGATAAAAAAATTTTGTCTGCGAACGGCGTCTGTTTTTTTTGCAGCCAAAAAGTATTTATTTTTAGTCGGAAGTTCTGTGGTGTCCGAAAGATTAGTATCTACGTTGAATGATGTTATTTCCGATGAGAGGTGTCGACTCACGGATAAACACATTGCTGAAAGAGTCTTTATGAGCAGATTAGACGATAAATATTGGCCAATGAATTAATTTCTTGCGAAGAAAATGTTTCCTGGAACCGGATTTCCTGAGTAATAACTGATTTGAGACAAAGAAAAGATCGAAAACGCAATCAAAAGTAAATCTCTATGACCGAAACTTTCCCATAAATCAAGATCTGCACGTTTAGTGGTTGACATTTATAGATTCGTCATCCTAAGTATGCCACAATGCAAG
>BGPR01023200.1:14050-24498 GCA_013235015.1 Araneus ventricosus | reverse complement strand
ATATGTTTATTTTACAAGGTTCTATATGTTTATTTTACAAGGTTCTACATGTTTATTTAAAAACTACTATAACTGGATTACTTTAATACAGCATTTAATGTTGCTCATTTAAAATGTTTTTCCAAAAAAATTGTATCGATTGATTTTTGTTTGAGCTTTTAGTTTGCTTCAACGTATAATTTATGATAAAAAGTTCCAGAATTTAATTCTTTTACCAACGATGTGTTTTTGAAGATTAAATGATGTTTTCGCCATGTTTGAAAGTACTTAAATTAAAAATGTAAATTAAAGCTCCCCAGCTCTGTAATTCCCTAATGGATACGAGTAAATTGTTGATTTTTCCCGCGTAAGCGAAACTCATTGAAACGTTGAGCGTTTTCATGATTACTTTTTCAAGTAAATATCATCCACAATTTCATTATTTTTGTTGAGAAATTTTTCATTACGTTTTAGAATTTTCAGTCTGTAGCATATTTCATTTTTCTAATTGTAGAGTCAACAAGGAATTGCTCTCAAAAATTCTGCCATATATCTTATAACAGCAGATAAATAAATAATTCACTTTTGTCTGGAACTTCGTAAATAAGTTTTATCGAACTCAAATCACTTTCATAATTTAATTAGATTTCGAATTTGATTGTCATTGTTAATTCAAACAAGAAATGACATAAAATGTTTACTTTATTTACATAAATGAAACGCATGGTGCATTCATCTCCTTCAAACGCGTGCAGAAAAATATTAAGACGCGAATGCTACTGCTTTTTTTATTGTCATAATGCTATTAGCTAAAATTGGAAATGATATATGGCAAATATCTCACACTTTCCTCGATAGTATTTGACTTTAAATATGAACACACTTTGCTCCTCTTTACCCAAGAGAACCATGAGTTTTTATAGATATGTAAACATAGCAATTATCTAAGAATTAAAAAATCACAGAGTAATAATTTTTTAAGAACTTTTAAAATTAATTTTTGAGAAAAAGGAAATATAAGAATTTGGAAGAACTGAAATACTATTGTCATGAATAGGGGTTTTTCAAAAAGGTGCAATTTATGATGCTTTGTTTTAAGAGTTTTATTAAACAAATAAAAAACAAAAATTAAGTGTAACAGATTGAAATATTCCAATAACCTCAGCCTTTGCCAACTTTTTACTTTCTAGTATACGAAGTATACAAAGAGAAAGTATTGTAATCGTCAAAAAATTCGAACTCGAGATTTTGACGAATCTCCACGTTTTAGACCTCCCTGAGTCCGAAAAACACAATTTTAGAATTATGTCTGTCTGTGTGTCTCTCTGTGAACACGATAACTCGAAAACTATTAGAGCTACGGGGATGAAATTTGGTATGTGGTCTTATACATAATTTGTAGGTTTCTATAAAATTTTCGACAAAATCCGTCTACGGGAAGTCTGCCTGTCTGTCTCTCCAATGTCATGAGAACACTATAACTCAAAAATTTGAATAGCTAGATGAATAAAATTTGGTACACTGTTTTATCGTCATGAATGTAGGTCCGTTTAAAATTTTGGGCCAAATCCGTCAACGGGCTAACTGTCTGTCAGTCTGTATAATCACATACTTGTTCACTTTTGAAACGAACTCCGTGCGCATGCGTACTGGTAGCAATGCCTGTGCACGCGGAAGGATTACACCACTTTGTCCTTGAGACGGTAAGAGTGGAAAATCGGTTCGCATTTCATGGCTACGCATCTCTTTGAATTTTTATTCTTTACGTAAATATTTTACAATCACTATAATCTACATTGAAAACCCTTCTGATATTTATTGGATTCTGTGTTACAGTAGGTTCGAATTTTTTTATCCACGCGGGGGGAAAGGAAACAGCATCGTTTTGGGAAAGTATGCGAGAAAGTTTAGGGGAGACCACTCCCGCTGGTTTTATTGGAGCTGACTTATTGCTAGAAATTTTAACAGAATTTAAATGCAACTTTATTACTGATTTTTTTTATTTCATTTCCAGACACTCAGAAATACCTTTCTCTCTCTTTGCAAATTCAATAGCATTTGGATTCATCAGAATTTTTTGATCTTCTAATTCGCATTTATCGATACAGTCTTTTCTTTGATACTTAATATATTATCTTACAAAATAACAATAAGAATTAAGTAGTTATTATGCATTTAACGGTGTGAACAAAACTCTTTACAGACTTGTCCTTCTAAATTGTGAGCATAATTATAACATTTTTAGGGATAGCGATCGATATATAGAATAAAGTATTGCAATATCTTCGCCAATATCAGGTTTAATCACAAGAATCCTAATTAGATTTTTTATATTCCCATTATTCCTGAATTTCAACAAGAATTTACATTATCTACAAAAGAGACATTTATTATATAAGCCAGGTAGAGATAATTAGAGATTAAATAGGATTTAAATAAATTGATATAACAGAGACCGATTATCTTTATCTGGAAAATTGTTCAGGCCATGGGAACACTTCTACACTTTAGGAAACAAGCAAATAACAATTTTTTCATTCCTTAGTAAATTATGTAGAAAAATTACAAAAATGTTTTACCTAATTAACTTGAGATATTACTTAAAATTTGTGATCTTTGCTAAATCAATATTGTTTTAATAACAGAACCTCATTTTGTTATTTAGATCACACTCTTTAAAAGATTTTTAAACGATTGATATCCCTCGTATCAGACCTTTACATAAAGTAATTGGTTTTTTCTCTTTTATTAAATTTTTCTCCTGGAAAACTTTATTTTTAATGTATTTAATTTATTCATTATGTTACTTTTAATAATTTTGAATATTTTTTTAGAAGTTCCATCAGTGAAATATGTGAAAAATAGAGAGATATATTTTCAATTTTATAGTGCGTTTCGAAATAAATTAATGTTTTCATGTTTTTCTTAAGAATGTGTAATTTGAAAATATCTTGGAACCATCAACTGAAAATTTTGAACTAAATCGATATTTGAAAACTATTGCAGTGAAAATAATGTTTTTTCAAAACCTAAAGAAATATGAAATACTCATAAAACATTTTAATTAATTTTTTTCATTTTGGGAATCCAACAAATTTTAGAATAAACATGTTTTTAGATTTACTTGGATCAAATCTTTTTTTTTAATTTTGAAGAAATAAGATCCAGCAGGAAGAATGAAGCATTCGATGCGTTCGATGAATGAATTAATTGCTCTGTGTCGTTCTTCGGCTGGAAAAACATTCTATTTGAATATTATCTATTCATGTTTTAACCTTCCATTGGGTCCGCGTATGTGAGAGATACTCTAGAAAAGAATTTCCTTCTATATCATTTTACCAGAAGGTGCTAAGGAAGCATGATCCTGGCTTTTCTTTCAGCTCCTTTCGACGAACTATTAGTCATCGTTTGGAATTCGAGGAGTTGATAACACTGCGAATTTTTTTCAGCTCCTTTCGACGAACTGTTAGTCATCGTTTGGAATTCGAGAAGTTGATAGGACACTGCGAATCTGATATTTTTATTTCATATATACGAACGACCGTTGCAATGAAATGACTATAAAACTGACTTCTTGCTTTTTATGTTTAAAGTTCAACTATTGTATTTACTTCCATATTGTTTTTGCAATTTTATGTTACAAATGTAAATATTTCAGTTGAAATATTGGCAGTTTTTTTATTTTATTTTCAAGTCATTCAGCTAATTCCTTGGTCACATTGTATTCTTTTTGCGTTTTATGTTTATATTGTTTCCTTTCCTTTTTTAAATAAAATTATTTGAAAATATTTGTAGTTATTAACCTTTACCCAATTACAACCTAATTTTAATAGTTACTCTCTTAAAAATTAATATTTTGCAATAGCGTATCTAGGTAGTACGCGCGAACTTTCATGTTATTATAGAAGGCTCGCCTGCTGGGAAGTCAAATTTTTATATATTCATATGGAAAGCAACAAGACAATCCAAGTTTACGAACTTTACGTAGATAATAAGCAATTCTCGTATACTTTCAACATATATATTATGGAAACTATCAGCTGCTTATCAGTGTGAGCACCTTTAAATGGATTATATAGCAACTTAAGAATTAATATAACTGCAACAATGTTAACCCAATAAGAAAAAGAATATACTTACAATGTATAAATCAATCTTTAAGAGACATACAACATTCCAGTTTCGGATACAGAACCAATTAGAATCTATTTAGAACCAATTTACATATCTTTCTTATCATTATTTGTAAATTACTTTTGAATATCATCACATTTAGGAAGAACTATTCAGCAACACTGGAGATTTTGCAACATTTCTGACAATGGAGTCGGGATAAGTCTTTGAGAGATTTCAGATCTTAAAATGTTTAATAACATTCAGTATGAAGTCTTATGCTGTAGTCAGATATATTTTTATTGCATGATTTTTACATACAAAAAAAAACAAGATTTTTGAAATAAAACTTTCCTGCTTCCTTTACTAACATTCCTGCTTCTTTTAGTAACATTCCTGCTTCCTTTAGTAAAATTCCTATTTCTGTATGATTTAGGTATTAATTCAATGGGAGAACCCCTGAGTTAATTGAGATTAAATTTCCAAATAGTGACTTCAGAGATCTTGAAACAAAATTCCTTCCAAAAATTGCTTTTAAATTCATCATAAGGAAATTTTTTGTTGAATTTTTTCCATATTGTCCGCTATCGTAGATTGGTGAAAATTTAAATCCTTGGTTGGACTTGCTGAGAGAACTGGATTGTGTCTTCGAACTGGAGGGAGCATTGTTTCTTACTTTAATTTCAACAGAAATGTGATTTCACCGGAATGCTACCAATATTAAGATCTGACCTGCACTTAATCCATACCATGATCCTACAGAGAATATTTACGGAAAGCTAGCACGAAACCAATATTTTCAAGAAATCAGCTTACAACAGTAGCTTAGTGAGCATCGTATTAATTACCCTGATAATTCTTGGAAAATTATGTATTTGAGGCGATAGAAACTACTGGAAACAGTACTAAGTACGTTTTTAAACTGTAAAATTCATCTATAGAACATTTTAATTATGGGACCCCCCTATTTTGTGAATTATTAAAATAAATAATACTTCTTTTGAATTTTTTAATACAGTAACCCTTAATGAAAATTCCTAGAAGGTTTATAATCAAATAAACCACATATTGTTCAGCAACGGATTCCGAAACTACTACCTTTTGGACGATTTTGCACCGGAAAGGGCTGTCAGGCAATGAGTCATATGAGCGCATTTCCAGAGTTCTTGGTTAGATGACGTCCAGTAAAATGTAAACATCACCCTTCCATTCTTCACTTTCCCTCTATTTTGATGAAAATAACTCCAACCGGCGCATGCGCAAAATCGAGGAGGGTTTCCAAATCCGTTGTGAAACAATATCGCATTCATTTTATTCCCAGCTTTTTTCGGATAGCAATTTACTTTTATGTTTATATTTCTTCGACGGGGCGTAGTGAAGAAAGTAGAGTGTGCACAAACGAAGTCTCTCTGTCGATCAATGGAATCAAAAGTTTATCAAACTTGTTCATTTCATTTATCAAACTTGTTGCGTTTTTGGATTTTAGCATTGATGTACACACGAATGTACAGATTATCAGGCGATCTGCCTTTGAAAGGTTTAATCCGCGATGTAATGCGCATCTACAATTTTCATATTAAAGCCATATGGCAAGTATAATCCATCCAGGACGTTGCTTTGTTGAGTTATCGTGTTCACATGCACACAGATTATCGGACAGATGTACTTCCAAATTTGATAGATACCTGCTTCCAAATTTGATAGATACCTGCGTCCAAATTTGATAGATACCTGCTTCCAAATTTGATAGATACCTGCGTCCAAATATGATAGAAACCTGCTTCCAAATTTGATAGATACCTGCAACTGTTATCATGACCTCATACCGAAATTCATCCGTTTAGTTGGTGCGTTTCTGATTTCATGTGCTCACAGAGAGACACACCGACTTAATTCTATCAATAATATTTGCGATGATTCCTCTATCTTCAAATCTCGACACCTAATTATTAGACGATTCCATTATTCTTTTTATATTTCATATACGAACAATTAAAAAAGACGCCCGAAACAAATGAGAAAAAGGCAATTCACGGCATGTCCCAGAGTTTTAGTGCTGACAGATTGACTTCATATGCAACGGAAATGGATTTCAAGTGTTTACTAATGTTTTAGAAGAAATAATACTGCCTCGGTCCCAAGAGCGTATATATGAGGGGGGCCCGGGCACCTCCCGAAATCAGAAAAAAATTAAAAGTAATAAGTAGTTATTATTCGGTTGGCATTTGCTCGCAAATAATTTCCGTACTTTTAGCTTCCAAAAAATATAGAGAGAATGCACCAGGAGTACCGTGAATTTGACTGAATAACGTATTTTATTCGCAAAATTTTGTGCTTATACATATAAAACTTTAGCGCCAAATTTTGCAAGAAAATTAAGTAGCCAATAGTGAATAGACTAGTCGAAATGTCGAATAGGTTCGAAGATTCTGGAATATTACAGAAGGTCGCCAAGCTCGCCAACTGATCCTATATAAGCGGGCGACCGGCAACAGGAGTTAGTTCAGGTCACGCTATTAAAAAGCCATGCTTCAGCAAGGCTCACCGGATCTAAGATAAGCCCCCTTCGGGGGTCTAGGCACCCCATCAACCACCTCCTATCTAGGATTTATTTCATTCTTATGCGGTTAGCTCGTGTATTATCTTTTTCTCTGTTTGTCTGACGAGTTGTTTTATCTGTAGCTGTGCTTATTGATTTAGTGAGCTTTTTGAATAGCTGTGTATCTGCGATCATCTGCATTTTGCTGTTCTGGAATCTTAATGTGTTATTAAGCCAACTGCATTCATAATGAAGAGACAAGCTTCTATTCAAAACTTTTTTGCAAAAAGTGTAAATAGGCCTGTTAGTGACAGTGCACACAATGCTTCTTCTTGTGTCGCAAATACCAGTGCCGTTGATCCAGCCCGAGTTACGGAGGACTTTAACCAAGTTAGAAAAAAATACCTATGATATTGGAAACTATTGTCAAAGCAATTCCGTTTGTTCGTTAACAAATGAAGAAAAAATTTCGTTTGTTGAAGATGTTTGAAAACCTCAACCTGTATACAAATTTCCTTCTACTTTTAGTAGTTCTACATTCAAACCATTTTAGATCTTTTCAAATGAAATGGCTAGAAGAATTTGAGTGGTTAGCTTATTCTGAAGAAAAATGCGGATCTTTTTGTAAATATTGCGTAACATTTTCGCACTCCAAAAGTGTAGGAAAAGGAGATCGCCAAGTAACAGGGGAATTAGTAACACAGGCGTTTAGTAATTTGAAAAAAGCCAAGGAAATGTTTCGTGAACATGAAAATTACACATATCATAAAACATCAGTTTTGATTGTTGAAAACACAAAATCCATTGTTACAAAAAAACTGAGAATGTTATCAATCAAGTCAATGCTAAAAGAAGATTGGATATTGAAGAAAAACAGAAAAAGACTAATCCCTAGAATGCAAACTAAGATTTTGCGGAAGTCAGCAAATAGCAGTAAGAGGTCATCGTGACGGTGGACGAATAGGCCTAGAAGAGCCAAAAAATGACGGAAATTTTCGATCACTGCTGAGATACAGAGCTAGCAGAGGAGATAATGACCTTAAAGACCAATTAATGAACAGTGGTGGGAGGAACATGAACACAAGTTATTTTATTCAGAACGAGCTCATTAACACGTTTGGTCATTTAATCCTATCTCAAATTGTGACAAATGTCAGGAATTCTATTTTTTATTCCGTTTCAGCAGATGAAACCACTGACATTAGCCAAATAGAACAGTTTTCTCTTTCTGTACGGTATATTGAAGACCAATCATACAAAATTACAGATTTCCTAACTTTTGTCCCCGTTTATGACGTTACTGGTGCAGGCTTAGCTAACACAGTGTTAGATACCTTGTCAATTTTAGGGCTTGACTTAAAGAAAATGAGAGGTCAAGGATACGGTGGTGCTGCCACGATGAGAGGGCAATTCAGAGGGGTAGAAGCTTCTATCAAAGAAAAATTACTACTAGACTTGTACACACATTGTTTTTCACATAGTCTAAATTTGTGTTTGTCGGATGCAAGTAACATTCCTTCGATAAGAAATTGTATGGGCATTATCTAAGAAGTCTGCAGATTCTTTCATATTTCAGCCAAAAGAACTGAGATAATGAAATCAACGATATCTGACTGTTGTCCTGAGCAGAAAAAAGAACTTATTTCACTATGTGAAACACGATGGGTGGAAAGGCACGACTCGGTGTTTTTATTTAAATATATTTTAGAACCAACCCTTCGCTCTCTTTTGGAAATAGAAGAAGAATCACATGACCCAGCACCTAAGGCGCATGCTCTAAGTAGTTCTATCAGTCAATTTCAATTTCTTGTCAATCTTTTTCTTTTGAGCTGGATGCTGTCAACTACAATTAACTTATCTGAGAAACTTAAAGAAAACAACCATAGATCTTTCTCAAGCCATGGCAAATGTTACAAGTGTCTTAGATCTGTTATCTAAACAAATGGTAAATGATAATGACAACTTTAAAACCCTGTGTGCTCAAGTAAAGGAGATCTCTGCAAAACTCCACATTAAAGAAGAGATTCCAAGAGTTTGTCGCCTTCAAACAGCCCGCAACAACGCCCCCTACAACACAAAAGAAGAATACTATCGACGAGCTGTTTACGTACTTTACCTTGATGATTTTTGTAATTAACTGAAGGAACGCTTTGAATCTCACAAGGAAACAGTTGCAACCTTACAACACATCCTTCCAGAATTTTGTACCAAAACAGATTTCAGTTCATTGGACGGTGCTTTCAATTTCTATGAAGAAGATTTGTCACATAAAGAGGTCGTACAAAGTGAGTTTATGTTGTCGAAAGAAAAGTGGAGTCAGGAAAAACCTGAAAATCTTCCCAAAATAGCCATCAGTTCTCTAGAAAAATGTGACAAGACTTTCTTCCTCAACATTTATATTCTCTTGAAACTACTAGCAGTGCTGCCTGTTTCTGTTGCAACTGTGGAAAGAAGCTTCTCAAGTTTAAGAAGATTGAAGACTTACTTAAGAAATACCACATCGGAAAGTAGTCTTAATAGAATAGTATTGCTTTCGATCTATAGAGACATTAAAATAAGCGATGAAGAAGTTCTTGATAAGTTTGCTAGTGTACCAAGAAATTTGACTTCGTTCTGGAAACTTTACATGAAAAGGCAAACTTCTTTATTTTTTATGTATTCACTTTATGACACCGTAATTATAGCTCAAAAATAATAAACAAACATTCTTTTCCGTTCTACAAAATTTACTTTTGTTGGGTTGTTGGGACAAGAGCAAAAAAATCTTTATTAAAAAAAGTCAACACATTAAGTAAGGAAAAAGCAAAGGGAGTGAGTAAAATAGTATTAACGCGTATACAATTAAATGTTAAATACGCGCATGTTATGAAAACAACGCGCTATCTTATAATAAATCATTAGTTCAGTTCAATTTTAAAAATAAACTGTAAACATAAAAAACTAAATAATAATAATAACTAGATTGTTTAGTCCCAACATTTAATTTGAAACCCCTTGAAAACTATCCTTAATCATTGAATGATAGTTCACTTAAAAAAAAAACCAAACACAAATAACGGTAAGCTTGGTCATATTGCCCCCCCCAAAAAAAAATTTATAACCTATATTCGCCACTTCTCGGTCCCTTTTAATTATAATTGCAATGCTTTGATGCATTATAGTTATATAGATTCATTTCTTTTATATTCATTCATTTCATTTTCTTATATTCATTTCGTATATTCATTTTCTTTTCTAAAGGTAAAAACATTTGTTGTGTATATTAAGCTGAGAATGTTTCTCTAGTAAATAAATAATATTCCCATTTAAAAGATTGAGGAAAAATAAACTATATGATTATGAAAATAACAGTTACATAACTGCTATTTTCATTCTGAAATTTCTTCTTATTATTCTCATTTCTACTTTCAGATTTTAATCAGCAAGTGTTTAATTGATCTATTTGATTCATATTATTGTTTGCATTCGTTACTTCCCACGCTTTTCATGTGCTTATATCTTCGAAACTCTTCGGTTTAGGATAGCATTTAAGCGGTATTAAAAATATTTTCACATATCTGCATTAAAAGATTTTATTCGATGCGTATATTTATTTGAGGAAAAACGTGAATGAAATTTTAATAAGTTATTTAAAATACTGGCGAACCCTAATCCTCCTGAGACATAATATTTTACCCTCTAAATGACGGCATTTGCTTCAACAAATTTAATCTCTGGCTCGGACTCTTAATCATTCAACCCGAATCTTTTTGCTTCCTTTTTTCTAACTATTATCAGGATCTCCATTTGAAATACCTCTGTCTTTAATTCTAAAATC
>BGPR01023200.1:0-13650 GCA_013235015.1 Araneus ventricosus | reverse complement strand
TTATCAGGATCTCCATTTGAAATACCTCTGTCTTTAATTCTAAAATCGATTTCTTTAATTAATTGGGTTTTAATTCAGCTGCATTAATTGGAATCCTAATTAAATACAGTTTATTGGAAGATTACTGTTTTTAAGGAAGAATAGAATTGAATTTTAACGGATTTTATCAGTTAAATACCAGAGTTTTTTTATCATCAATTTAATTTATTTCGTTCCAGCCATTTCCATTTGTATCTAAGTATAAAATAACGTATTTCTAAATCTTAATTTATGCTTTTTACTTATAATTTTTCTTTCAAAAAATTTGTAAGAAGCAGTGTTACCACATGTACATTTTATAGATGGTCAAAGCATTCTTACGGTGAAAATTTCATTAGAGAAATGCACAATTTACAAGTTCAGTGTTGTTTCTGCCTTAGTTAAAGCCACTGGATTACGATACAATCTAAACTAAGAATGGAAGACATTTTTAATAAAGTATAGTAAAGCGAATGAACAATTTCCCTAAAAAAAATAAATATCTTTAGAATATTTCGAGCTGAGGGGTTGCACTTGTTGTTGTTAATTTAAAAACTGGTTAATTAAATGACTGGTTTTGATCTACATGAGAGCATATTGGGATGGATGTCATAATTTTGTTCAATTACCAGGGAACGAGGATCCACTGAGCTGACACTATTCCCTCCAAATCTCTTCGCCACACTAGTTTCTGAACATTCGACTCATGAGATATTGAGCATGCACCAGTGCCACAAAGAAGATGGATCCTTGTTAGAAACAGGTCTCTAGACAGCAGTTTCTGATCTCGAAGCTGAAACTTTACCAACAGGCCACCGCGATTCTAAAATTTCATCTGAAGGAAATTTTATAAATTAATATTGAATACAGTCTGTGATTTTTTTTACATTCCTAGTAACCCGGCCAATATTTATGCAGAAACTACATAACTGCCATGATACCTTGCACTTCAAATGAAAAAATACGCAAGGATATAGTTCAATGCAATGCAACCCTTCTTTTAAGTGGTGTTGAACTACATGATTAACCTTTGGGACACACACAATGAACTTGGAGAAGTAGACAGAACGTTCTCTTGTCCTAGATTCCCAGGGCAATACAGTAAATATTCACACCTTCTTCGAGACAACTACGCAATAAATCATTTTGAAAGATGGTGGTAAGAAGACATTTATATGACATTTCCAAATTTGGTTCCTCAGTATGAATTTGTGAATAGAGAAGAAGACAATTAATAATCTCCTAAAGAAAAATATTTATTCTTGAAGGGGAATTGTATTTTGTGTTTTGCATACTGCATTAATTAGATATGTTCTATAAAAAATTAATGCTTCACTTCTGATTAAACAGACAGCGACATATTTGCTAGTGGGAAGCATAGAGGCATAGGAGTAATGCATGTATCAATGTTTTGAGTTCTAAATTATATTTATTTGGAAGGGAATTACACCTAGTACATGCACTTGAATATTCCTAGAGAAATTATCAGAAAATCGGGTGATACTTTCCTCTCATTTGAGATTTTATGCTCAAATAAGTTAACACTGAAAAATATTTACCTTATTCCGTCGAAAATTGCCCATCTATAGAACTCAGAGAGATCCTGTTTTTTTTTCATAACGCACCTATTATAAGTAAAGACACATTAGGAAACGTATTATGAATATTATCTCAGTTGCTAGAAGTGAATCTGTTTCACAATGTCATACGGACATCCTTCCATGGTTGTCAAAATTTTCGTAAAATCCATGTCACATAAAATAACTGTATTTCTATAGTTTTGTTTACATTTTTTTATTCATTTTATATCGGAAATTAGCGCTTCCGATGGGTTTTTATGCTTCAGTTAACTCTTTAATCCAGAAGCGACTTTTTTGTTCTAGCTCCATTAAAGCCGGGACTTTTTGGTAGGAAGTGACATGAATTGGACTCTCCCACCTTGGGAGGTCATTTACCCCACCGCCCCACCCACTTCTATAACCTTCCCTTAAGGTGGTGCACGGAAATGGCTGTGGTTGGCAAGGATAATAGAACCCCCTACCGCGCTTATCTCCTAAGCGATCTCAGAACCTCCCCTCCCCTCAGAAGAAGCGAACCGCCTCAAACCGGCCTTCGTCGCTGTTAAGGGGAAATGTTTAGACAGCCCGGGACCGCCTCGCTCGGTGGGAAAGTGTTAAAGCAGCATTTAAAACTAAGCAGAAGTGCCTAGATCTGGTGCACAAACCAATCTTGAATTCAGTTGCTCAATTGTTGGACATAACTAATATTCAAGCAAAAATATTTTTAAATGGACGAACAAAAATTCAGAAACTAATTCCTGTAAAAAAAATAAAAGGTTAAAAATCAGGATAGGTCAAACATTATAGAGTAAAGCAATATTATTCTTTCCAAACTGTATTTTATTATTTAGATATACGAAGGCGTCCGCAAATGCCAGAATTAAAGACAACGATTTCAGATATTGGTATATATAATAATTTTTGTTTCTATTGAAATATTTAGGCAAAATTAAAGTTTCTATGAACTGCATAAAACTAATACAAAAGTAAAATTATTTTAGCCTATATCACGAATCTTTACTTGTCAGTTTCTACTGCATAAATATTAGTGTAGCTGATATATACCTAATCTGATGTAAATTTTATTAATAAGATATTTAAAGAAGCAGATTTCCTGTTCATAGAGAATCTTATTGTATAAACTTGATTGGGCGCGATTTAATTTACTTTGCTCGAAGAATTCACTAACTGTAATTGATGTTTTCGGACGAAACAATAGCAAATATTGCTCCTCGGTTTGTTTTTAATTCTCGATATTGTAATATTTCTTGAGTAAATAAACTTTTCGCTGCTATGCTGATTGCTTCTTAGTAGCCTATATATTTTTGGGAGGAATGGTTCCATAAAGTTGCACATTACTTATATTAGCCGCTGTCAGGTCATACTTCTACTTCTAAACTATTCATATGAGAAATTTTTATCATAAGAAGATCTCTTCTCATATATTTATATTCGGAAACATATTTCCACTCTTTTGTAATAAACTCAGAGAACAAAATACTTTGATATCTAACTGATAAAAAAAATTGTTTGGAAATGAAAGGTTCCGTTGACTCATATTTGAAAATATCCCCGTTTCAACGCCACATGAAAAATATGCAATATCTGTGTTTCTGAATGATATAAGTAACATCTATTACCACTTACCTGAATGTCTGGGAAACTTTTTTTGCTGAAAGAACCAAACTGCCTTGTTTTTGAGGGATACGCTATCACTGGTTGTCCCCCAATAGCACACTAAATATATTTTTGTGATTGTTTCTCGTCTAAGAAACATGAATATATACATACAGTATTCTTGAAATGATGGCGGGCATTCTGATTCTTATACATCCCAAAACAAATAATATAGAGCATTGATATTTTCACTGCAAGGAAAAATATCTCAAAGAGTTTCTGAGATGCAAAAGTTAAGAATAGGGATGGGAAAATCTACTGGTTTTAACCGAAAATAGGTTTTCTATTTCGGTTAACCGGTTTTTTCGGTTTCTTTTTGTCCTGGTTATAACCGGTTATTTTTTTAAACCAATAAATGGGTAAGACAACTGGATCAGAAGATAGGTCCGATTAGACCAAAATTTACCAAGTTATGAAGCTTTGAATTTCATCATCTTAGGCGAATCACTGACAACCACTTCCTCGAGGCGTCTGTTGGTCGGCGGATTACAGGAAGAGTCTTTATGAACAGATAAATATTCGCCAATCGATTGATTTCCTGTAAAAACTACATTAATGAAAAATTTGTCTTCAAACGGCTTATGTTTTTATATAAAAAAACAACAGAAAACCGGTTATTTCAAATACCGGTTATTTTGAGCGATTGTAACTACCAGGTTAAACCGGAGGTGAAAAAACCTGAATAACCGAAAACTGGTTATTTTCGCAATTACCGCCAACCCTACTTGAGAAGCCACCTTATTCGAGAGAAGGTAGCCACGTGAAGGTGGCATGACGTGAACAACTTCTTCGCTCAGTCATGATGGAGACGGTGCAGACAAAAGTTGAATCTGTTTCTCCTTACTTTAAAATTCGAATCCATATCGCCAAGTGTTCCATGAGGACCCCTTACATGAGAACAACATTCACCACTGGCATTGACATTTAAAAGAAACTAGCTGAGACATAAATGAGCGAAGAAGTCATTCAAGCCATGCCACCTTTACGTGACTACTTCCACTCACGTAAATAGACTTCTCCCTTTTCCGAACCTCTTCGAGATATTATTTTATGCTATGCAACTGATAACCAGAATGAACTGGATTATATATATATATAATTATGCTTTAATGAAGGTGAGGTGTAGTCCATTTTGGTCATGGAAGAGACAATATTTGACTTAATCTTCTTTTATTCAGTCATTGAGGATATCAGATTATTTTTCATGGGTAAAGGATTCAGTTTTTGTGTAGCTCCATGACCGGTATTCAAAAGGTTACGCCTGAGCGGCGTGTTGTTGTTGTCAGCTTAGATGATTGAATCAAAAAAGGGTAGATAAGAATACGCAGAAAGTTTAAGTACCCAGAGAAGGGAATTTCCCCGGAAAAGACTCGAGACTCGAAAAGAAAATTGTAGTGCGCTTATTACGATGGAAGTAGAAGTAATTAGTAATTAAAATGAGGTGTCGTTAAAAGTGATTTAAGAAAGTTAAAAATTTAAAATATCATATATATATATATATATATATATATATAACAACATACAAAGAAGTACACCCCTTCTTTATCTTGTGCATCTTCAGTAGCTGTTTTACTGATTCCGGTGGTGGAAAGCTTTTCTTACGATTTTTGTGAATATTTTTGCGTTTCTTTTTGTTTTTAAATCTACGTTTTGTGTATTCGGATTTTTGGCTTTCGATTTTATGAAATCGACTTCCTTGTATATACTTCTTTGTATGTACAAGTATATACATTCTCTGTTTTACTATGTTGAATAAATTTGCATTTCTGCAACAAGCATCTCCATATAAATTTGTGAGCAGCCCCTTGAAATTTTTAAATTAGCATATCTCTGTAAGGTTTGCAGACAGAATTCTGAAACTCAGTTTATGCATAGATGACTGTAAGAGGAACATTTCACTCAGTGACACTTTTTCTATATGTGGCACGTATAAAAATTTGATTTTTTTAACTTTTTATTTTCATCTTCCACAGAAACCAAAGTGTTTTCACACAAATTCCTACCTTATTCGAAGAACGTTTGTGATTGGAAGTATATATAAAGGAGCAATATTTAATGAAATAAATGATTGTTCCACTTTTTTCGGGCATCCTGTATATATCTGTCATTAGCTATTTTATTTAATGACTTGTATTCTTTCTCATTTTCCGTAGAAGTTAATTTAATCTTGTTTAATGGCTTTATATAATAAAAATTAATTATATAATGCCTAAGTACCCGTAGTACACTGAATGATAGTCGTCACGACGTTGATTGGAAACTGAGGTCCAAATCCTAATAGCCACTGCCGGTCACGGCCCAACTTCTCTCACAGGAAGCGCATCATATCTTCGGAGTGAAAACCACTTAACTCCACACCATTAATTTACCCAATAGAGAAGCGAGAACCGGCTTACTTATACGTACGCTTCTCATCCACATATTCGTGATATTCCCCCTCGCCGTTTAGAGTATTACCTTAGTAAAAATAGGAGCCAAATAAAAAAAAAAACCTTGAATATATCTGGGGATGATATAAACGGATTAGGATCCTATTGTATTTAAAAGTAATTTATATATTTTGAATAAAAATTGGGTTTCAACCATCAACAACACCATAGTCTCATCCTCACCTTTATCAGGAATTATGCTCATTTCAATTGAAATTAAATGCTTTCCTTACACTTACATTTTTTAAAATTTTTATTACATAAATGCTTATATTTCACTTAACTGAGATTAATCTGAGTAAAATAAAACTGTACGTAACAGAGTTATACATATTTTTTATCTTGATTATGACATATTTCCTATGATTTTTATACTTTCTATAAATAGAGGAATTATGGTTGGGATGTTTTTTAATTTAATATACACTATGAGGTGTTGGTAAAAATGAATAGGAGAAGAACTATCATAGTCCAAATGAAGATAAATTATCCAGGTTTTTTTTCTTTCCAAGTCTCTATGGTTGTTTTTCCGCCGTACTTGCTCTTAACTTGTCAGGTTTACCATAATAAACCATCCACGGTTGTTACGGCAAGAGCTCTTTTACATTTAATTCCATTGTAGGCATCATAAGTAAACTAATGCAACAAGTTTAATGCTACAACAGCTTTCTAATTAAATTAATTACGCATAGAGAAAAAGTTACAAGTCTCGGAATTTTTACTTTCATTATTTAATTATACATATGCTTAGTTAGATAAAATGTTAAGTGGTTTCTTCGAGCCACTTTGCCTTTTTTTTAACTATGGGAATATTATTATCATCTTATATGGTAATTGTATATATATTTTTTTACAAATTTAGACAATCTCAATTGTGAAAGTTGTGATTTATAGTACATGCAAATTCGTATTGAAACCATGCATTAAAATATTCATTTAAAAGAAATCAAATGCCTTACCACCTATTATTTTTTAGAATATTGAAACAATAAATAATATATAAGTTCGTAAGCATCCAAATATCCATGAAATACCATAGAATGTTGACAAAATTGATGCTAAATATCCCATAAAATAAATAATTTCCTTATAATAATTAGATTCTATTTTTTTAAATAATTTGGGTGAGAAAGAGGCCTGTGAAACTAATTTTCCTTACTTGTTCTGCATACTTTTAAGACGTATTTGGGCTAGAGTTTACAACTGTCATTTTCTTTCTTTTCTGCCATAGGGAAACCTAACAAGGTGTGACCAATAAGTAGGTGAATCACCCTTCAAATCAAAAATGGGAATAACCCGATTATCAGCGACACTTTCGTCTTGTTCTGTAGCATTCATTTAACAGTAGTGCATGGCTCCGTATGCCTGTGAGTCTCGATAAATATTTTTTAGACAGCAGAAAATCAATTTGTAATTATTGTACATATTGGGTAAATCAGAAAGCCAAAGACATGCATTGCTAAAACAGATGTATGGAGATGACACCGTGACCTTGAAGACTGTGTACACGTTGTTTAAAAAGTTTATTGATAGGCGTATAAGCGTCATTGCCGGATCACTACTTTTTCGATAATTCACGGCGGCATAACACTACGCTGGTAAAGCGGTTTCTACCTCTACATGGGGTTGCTTAACTGTCGCACCCCCAACCCCCCCGTATTCCCCAGACCTTTCACATAGCAGTTCCTAAACTTATAGTGGTTCTAAAAGGGAGAAGATTTACAGACATTATGCACCTTGAAGCTGATGTAACACGGGAATTGAAACTGTACCAGTGGAGAAGTTTTCAAGACCATTCGACGATTTATACACACGTTTTCAGAGGTGCAAAGTAAATGACGAGGGCTATTTTGACTATTGGCGGGGGCTATTGCCATCTCCATACACGTACTTCAGCATTGCATGACTTTGGCCTGCAGATTTACCAAATTTGTACAAGGATTTCATATTGATTTTGCTTTCCATGACAAGGCCAGAAACCCCCTCACAGACAACAGTCAATAAAAAATTTATCAAGTTTCACAAGCGCACGAAACCATGCACTGAATATTACAGCAAACGACGAAGGTGTCGCTGAAAATCGGGTTGCTCCCATTTTCGATTTGAGGGGTGAGATACCCTACTTATTGGTCACACCTTGTAGATATATCGCTAAATACCTTCAGAGCACAGTTGGATTTCAGCATGCTCAGGAAGCAGAAAAATTGAGCATTTTATTAACCAAATTCATATGGAAAGGAGTCATGAACGGAAAAATATGTGCACTATTGTACGAAGACTAAAGAAAAAAAATGGCTACAAAATATTTGGAAGAGTTTTTCCACAATAGATTTCAGTTTAATATTAAGTTAAAACAAATTATAAAAATTGTGTCTCTAAACATTAGATTTGTAGTGCGTTCAGATAAATTCCAGCGAATCCAGATTTGAATTGTCATAAATGCGCGTTCACCGCACTTGTGAAGTTTTCTTCTCATATTTAAATCTTTTTTAGAATTTTTGTTAATCGTGTTGTGTCCATTTCCTAAGTTTACTTCATCTGAAATATCACTTCTTTAATTTTAGTATTTATTTTGATTAAAACTAATTTCTTAATTGGTTTTTGCATTTATTTCTGTTTTTGTATATATATACCAACAATTGGCCCTCACAGAAGGTTGGTGCCAATAAATTTCGAAATAATGTGACATAATCGATTCCTCTGGTCGATTGGTATTTGATTGTTGGAATTCCATATTTGGATTGGCTTTTCCATAGTAAGAGTTTTTAATCTTATTAGTTTTCTGTATTTCATTGTCTGAATATTATTAGCAGCATCTGAATGTTCAGGAAATACCATAGAAAATTGACAAAATGCATGCTAGATATCGTATACAATAAATAATCTGTTTATAAAAATAAACTGAGTTTATTTTCAGGAAAATACTGTTAGTAGGAAAGTTGCCTCTGAGACCAATTTTCCTCAATTTTTCTGCATACTTTAAAGGGGATATGAGCTACAATTCGCAAATGTTACTTTCTTCGTTTTCTACCAAGGGGAAAAACCTAGAAATATCGCTGAGTACCTTTACAACACAGTTGGAATCCAGCTTGCTCAGAAATAAAAGAAACTGAGTACTTTAAAGCAAAATTTGAATAGAAAGGAGGAATTCATACAGAGCAAAATATGTGCAATATTGAGCGAAGACAAGGAAATGACTACAATCTAATTGGAAGAAATAGTTTATATTATATTTCAATTTTTATAAACAACATGTATATTTTGTTTAATGAGTCACATTGCGAATACTTGTGTACCTTAAAATAGCTGAAATACTTATTTTATTTAAAGAATAAAAGCAAAAATATTGATTTTAAAGCGAGATTTTGTAAATGTAACATGATTTGAAGAAAGTTTAAAGTTTTCTTGAAAAGGAAGAAGAAAAGCGAAACAAAAATCGTTAAAAACACACTTTTATTAGAACACTGAAAACTAAAATCTTTAAAAAAATTCTTATTTTTAGTCTTTAATTTATAATTTATTATCATAAATATTATCGAATCTTGATATCAATATTTTCTCAATTTCAATACCAGATGGCGCCATTTATATAGAACCATAATTTAATTAAATCAAACAATTAAGTAATAATTATGTTTAAAACATTTAAATAAATTCCCGTCACAGAGAACACCCAACTGTAGAAAACTACAAGATTCTTGCTTATCAGAATGTGAGTGAAAAATTGATTACAAAATTCCATTTTTACGAATGTGAAACAAGTCAAGTTAAATGAAAGTGTATAAAATTACAAATATTTTGTCGAAAATGTACTCCAATTTATTAAAAGCACTAGTGATAGTAATAAATCGCTGATGCTTAGAGCATGCATCATAAAATACTGTGATTTTCTATTTAGCATTAAACAGTAGTTATTTTCTTTTACGAACACGGAACTGTTATTAGAAAATATACAGACCAAAAATAACACACTTTCTACTAATTTATAGATAAAAGCTTTTAAAGTGAAATTTGTAAGCTTTAAAATTTATACTTTTCAAACTATATCTGACAAGCTAATATTCTTGTGTCAAATTCAGTTGGGACATACGATTTTACGAAAGAAATACTAATTACAAGTTTAAACTAAAAATATCAATTAAAGGCAAAAGAGGAATAAACACTGTTTTGACACATTTGTGTATAATTAATAAATGAATACACACGAATAAAGATTTGACATATAATATTTATTCAGTTAATAAGTTAAAAATGGTTTTTCGACATTTTAAAAGCATTTGCACGCATTTTGTTTAAACTTTCTTCTTTTATTCAACCCTCATTAAATATTTCCTTATTTAACGTAAATTAATAATAACTCATTTATTTGGAACTAAATAGAAGTTTATAATAGAAATCTAATAATTTCTTGCTTGAAATTCATTTAAAAGTTAAATGACATGAGCCGTAATAGGTTGCCAAGAGGGTTTTTTTTTTCGAAATATAAAAATTACTTTAGAAGTGTTATTTAGCTTGCAACTGTATCATGGAAAATTAAATTTTGTCTTTTCAAATCATTTCGTTTCATCTATCAGTTATCGATGTTATTAGCTATTTTATAAGGTACTAACAGAGTACCCGGCGTTGCCCGGTACTTCTCAGGTCAAAATCTTTTGTAAGAACGGAAACTGAATTATTATTTATAAATAACAAAATACCAATTAATGTCATTTTATTACGAGATTTTAAACAACTTTGTCCTACCCTAACCTCATAGATTAGGTCATCGTTTATTTAGCCCTACACTATTTTTAGTTGGTTAATTAGAAATATATATACCAAAATTCATCAAAATATCCCTAACCATATTCAACAGTATGTAAATCGGTCCAAATGTTTACATGTATTTTGAGGGTTTTTCCCCAACCATCTCTGAGGAATTGGATTAGCTTTTATTTACCCCCACAGAACTTTTAGTCAGCCTGCGAGAAACATATGTACCCTGTGTCATCAAAATTCTTTTCAAATTTCATATCAATCGACCCATTTGATAGAGGTATTTAAACGACTTAACACCATTCTACTCTAAAGGGATTATGTTAGAGTTTATTTACCCATAAAGTATTTTTAATCAGATTCTCAGAAACATATGTATAAAATATCATCAAAATTTCCCTCGCCATGTTCCAAAAGCATGTTATTCGGCCCTACAATTTTCGTGTATTTTGACATTTTTGCTCCACCCTTTTCTGAAGAAATGGATTAACGTTTGTTTATCCAGACACTACTTTTAGTCAGCCTAACAGGAATTTATATACCCAATGCGTATCATCAAAATTGCCCCAGTTATATCAAGTTTCAAGCCAGTCGACCCATTTATTAAATGTATTTAAATGACATTGTCCCACATTACCTTGACGGATTGGATTGGCGTTTATTTACCTTTATAGTACATTTAGGTGCCTGATTAGAAGTATGTGCAACAAATTTCATAAAAATCGCCCAAGCCACTCAAATCGGCAAGAATGGAAATCGGTCAATTTGTTACAAGTATTTTGTATATTTTGCCTCTCTCATCCCAGGGGGACTGTGTTAGAGCATATTTACCCTTACTGTTCTTCATGTCAGCTTGTGAAATACATGTGTGCTAAGTTTCACCAAAATCTCCAAGCATGTCAACCGGCCTATTTCTTACATATATTTTGAGGACTTTGGCCCACCCTTCTCTGAGAACCTGGCTTAGGGTTTATATACCACTAAGCTACTTCAAGTCGGCTAATGAAGAATCTCTGTGTGTTTGTGTTTCTGTGTATGTGCCAAGTTTTATCAAAATTTGTGAAGCCATTCGGAAGTGATGCTGGAACAACCATATATACATATAAACATACATAAGTTGAGTTTTATATATATAGATTATGAAATAGTATATTTATTCTTCTGAATAAAAAAAGGAAAGAAATGACTCTGAATATTATATAACAGGAAATTTGGTTAATTTCCAGAGTTTTGCTATTAATGACGTATATAAAACTATCTCTATAGTAGTAAAATTTGAATTTAAACTAAAATACAAATTGAAAAATGATCGGTTGCTTTTATAAAAAGTTTCTTAATACTAGCTGTATGATACGTGTCTTACGTAATGTAAATTAATAATATTGATAACTATTTTTCATACATGTGTAATGTTTTTCAATAATTTTAAACATTTTTCTTTGACTCAAAATTCACTATTTACGGCATGCTTTACAATAAAAATGTGAATTTTCAAAGAATGATTTACTTAACTGGATACCATATTCTGTTATCACGTACTATTCTTATTATCACGTTGTATTTACGATACCATTTTGTGTGTAAGTCTAATAATATTAAGATATATGTGTGGAGTCTTCACACAGTATCGGAATTTATAAATCTACTTATTCATACTATCATATCATAAAATCCGTATAATCGTTGCAAATCCCCTTAAATTATTCCTAATAAATTGTAATTGTAATTAATCCTTACTTAATCGTAACCTTTTTTATGAGAAATCTCATTTATTATGAAAAGCATAGTAATCACTTAGTTTCTAAGTTTAACCAGAAATTCATCTATAAAAAATTTGTTATAAAATCCTCTATAAGAAGTTCATAGTTCACATCAAGTTTATACTGTAATTCTTTCTAACACTTTATTACCCCCTTCTGCTGAATTATTGCCTTTCATTTTCATTTATCGTAAGTGATAAGCCTTTTAAATTACCAATGTGATATACATTTTCTGCAAATGTAATTCTAATTTAAATAACTGATTTAATATATTGCAATGGGGAACTCACAATGAGAATTAAATGGAATTACGCTATATTATTACAAAACTATAAAGTTGCTTCCCCGAGATGCTAATCTTGGCGACAAACTTGGCGACTTTGGCGACAAAGGGAATTTTCTAGAAAGACCTAGAACCTTCAACCCATTTCTACTGGCTTCATGAACTTTCTGGAGATTACGTCACTTCTTACGCAATGACGTCACTTCCTGTTGAAAAGTATAAAAGCAAGCTCTCAAGCCAAGAGTGGTTAGTTGGAATTTGATCAGCCGGCAAGCTGGTGAACTCATTAGAAACTTTTGAGCGCTGTGTTGAGATTTCTTGGTAATCTCTGTTGTGAATTGTTACGAGTGCTGTTTTAATACTTGTGCTACATTTCTTTTCTTAGAATATTTGTAAAATAAAGAGCTTTATTTTTAAATCCTGCTTATTGGACTGCATTCACGTACACCCACAAGACAATTTCGTTACAATATTATACACTGCTTATAACAATCTTATGCGTTAACGTTCTAGGAGCGTTTACTTTCATTTCAGACAAAACTGGTGTAGATTGGGTGTATTACGATAGTTCCTTTCGTTAAATTGATGACTGATTCAGAATTCGTTAATAATATTTTATTAAATTTATATTTTAATGTATCTTATTTCGTTAACATTTAATGATTTATTTGTAGAAATGTGTTTACACGCACTTTTTGTGGTTCTTCATAAACAATTACTAAATAAAACTAAACGCTTTTCATTGCAAACTCTCTGTATCCATTGCGTACCGTCTGTTACAAATTGTTGTATGGTTATTATTTGTACCAAATCTTTTTCAGTAGTTTATTTTAATATTACCTTGGTCAGTATTTCTTTAACCTTTTCTCTTACATCAATAATGAGAATTTACTATATTATGTTATTGTCCGATCTATTTATGGGATAGAAACTCACAACTAGAATTCTTACTAGAAAAGACAGTTTGGAGCATCCTCTTACAAACATTATAACTGAAATGTTGGCACTTCTTCATTTTCAAATGTCAGGGAAATTAAATATTTTCATCCCTCTTCTGGAGTTCTTTCATTATTATAAGTGAGATGTTTGGAGGGCTTAAGAAACTCCGTCTTATTTTTTTATTTTATATGCTACGGTCAATGTGGGTAATTGGTTATTATGCATTATCA
>BGPR01023199.1:0-24499 GCA_013235015.1 Araneus ventricosus | reverse complement strand
AGGAAAATAAGGCGCGTTTTCACTAGACCTCGCTGACATAAATCTGTTTTTAAGCCTTTCGGCAGCAATGTTGTTTGTGCAAGGCTCGTGTGGGTTTGATTTGGGTGAAAATAAATTAGAAGATCTTCCATCTAATCGGATTCGTTTTGGAGTTTTTTATGATCTTCTGAACTGTGATTGGAATCCATCTATAAATTTTGTCATGATCTTAATTATTTTAGATATTTTTTTCAATCATCCATTAATGTTGCTGAGACACTTTTCATGGATTAATCCTTTCAAGTTCACTGCATGTTTCGTTCTGTAAATTACTAAATTTATTTCAAAAATGAGTGTTAGACATGTAACTGATGATAAATATGTAAAGGAAAAAATTTAGCATTTTTTTTATTTTCAAGAAATTTGTGTTTCCACAGTGAAACCAAAGAACGGTAAAGGGTTATTTTTTAAAATTTTTCTTCCGAATAAGTTATTATCGAAATGCAATTTAAATTATGTATTTAATTTATAAGTATACGTGAGTATTCAGGATATTCAACCTTCATAAAATTCAATATTACTTTCGAAGATTCAATTTAAAAAAATATCAATTTGCGAAAGAACCCTTATAATCTTGTTTTTCTTAGAGATCAAAAGCAATTTAGATCTTGCAATGCCGATATATTTGTGAATACTAACGGTATTGAACTGGAATTTTTATGTAAGTTGGCCTATATATCTGGCTCTTAAGTTATGAAAGACAAATTACGCTACGTTTCGCCCATGCGCAGTAAAAAAATGTTCAATGTGTGGTTTCACTGAGAAACCAATGAACGCGAAAAGGTTAAAGAGTGGTTTTGAATCTCACACCTTCATTTCCCACAAATCTGAAGCTATAATGTAGTTCAAGGTTTCCCAAGCAATGCTTGGCATGCCTTGAATCTTGTGCCAAAAATATGTCAGTACTTATACCTCACTTAAAAGTTTCTAAGACATCCTGTTTGTGTAATAAAACGTCTGGTGATGATTATTTTCATATAAAATATAAATTTGCTTTGACGATTTGTTATTATTTACCTAAAAAATTTTAAGAACACTATTTTATTCACATAACTGGTATAAGATTAGAATTTTCAAAAAAGTTCTGGAGAGTTTTCATCTTTTAAATTCAAAATAAACTAAAATGGAAAAATTCATTCATCCGTTGATATTTAGACCAGATAATTATTAAAAATGCTTGGATATTTTAGGTTTTAAGAAAAGACAAGAACGATTTCCACGAATCTAATTGTTGCATAGTTTTAACATTTAATTTATGAAAAATTCTTCAATATTCATCATTTTTCAATATAACACATGAGTTTCTACACCGATGTATATCTAAAAACTCATATTATTAAAAATAAAAATTAGTATATGATATGTATTATCGTTTGTGTGTATAATGGAAGGTCGCATCTTTCAAGTGAATCTATTGAATGATTTAAAATTATTTTAGTAAACGGTATAATATTTCATTCTGTTGTATATTTGTTCGCAGAATTTTAAAATTCAGTTGTTGTTTTTCACATAGGATGATTCACCATAAAATGAAATTGAATTCTCTAGCAGACTTCGAGTATTCTTTTTGAACAGCTTTCTCTCTTATAACCAGCGTAAAAGAAAACAAAGGTATCTCGTCTGGATAATTTCATGATACAAACAACTAAACTTGACTTCGAGGCTATAAAATCTCATAACACAGCCATGCATTATTGAGTATAATACAGTCGACGCTCGTTATAACGACCACACATTGTAAAGACCATTACATTATAACGACCAGTTATAAAATTCCCAACTGTGTTTTCCTATGCACTCTATGTTATTTTACTTCCGGTATAACGACCGTCCAGTGTCGTCTAATCCCAATACAACGTCCAAATTCAGCGGACACTCTTCCCGGTATTTTTCCAAAATTTCTTTTTTTTTATACTTTAAAATCTACTTTGGAAATATATTTTTAATTAATAAAATTTTATTTTTAATACCAGTGATAAAAATAATTTGAGTATTTAGTTGGAATCCTTTAAAATTAGCCTATTTTTACGGAACTGTTGAGCGTGCATGTGTATATTTTTTAATTATATCCACTATAGTGACCACTCGTTATAAAGACCTTTTGCTGTGGGACTCAGAGGGTCGTTATGACGAGCGTCGACTGTACTAACGAAACGAAATTGCTTCAAATAACAATAATGTAAATCATATTCGTAATTTTTATCTATTAGATGCCTTTGATTAAAAGATTTTCCTAGTCTTCGTAATCGATATTTCATCATATCTCTATCGTTCCTACACATGTCGTATGAAACGCTTTTGTCTTAAAAAACCACTTTGTGAAATTGGTAGTAAATACATAATATCGGTAATTATATAAAATGACGTCAACATCTTACGCAAAATGAATTACAGTTCCATTTTGCGTGCAATTCTTTCGCTTTCGTTTTTTCTGCAAAAAAATAATTTTGGTCTTGTTTTATGCAACACGTGAGCTCAATAAGAAAACATTTCCTGATTAATAAAATAGGTTCTTGTGGAGGAAAACTACCTGCTAAACCTACTTTCACTGCTCATAAAAGAAGGAAATTATGAATCTAACAATCACATATAAAAGCAGATTGCGTTTCGTGCTGATAGGGAAAGTTAAATTTTCCTCTAATTTTACCTAAATGCACATTTGTTTTCACTTTCGGCCTGATTAGGTCAGCCCAGCTCATTTGTTTATCATTCCATAATCCTCAAATATTCCAAACAAACTTTCACAATGCTAAAAATAACTTATTAGGACGAATAAATGATTCACCTTAATTTACCAGAAAGACTCACTTGAGCTGGATCTAGTGTTGCCAAAAGTGTCGCAAGAACCTCGAAAAACAGGGTCACGTGCGACCCACAATATCTACGAGAGGAAAGAAATAAAAAAAATGTCCTTACCTGTGACCGGAATAGCCCATGTTTGAGTACCCTTTTTGCACTATTTTTTTGAAAAAAGGATGTCACTTTTACTGTGTTGCTGCGCGTTGTTGATTTTCCTTTTAAAAACATGAACTCTATGTAAGAAATTAGATAAATTTGTGACAATTTTTTTTTGGAAATATTTGCCCTCGTTTGCACTGTTTTCTAAACAGTCGCGAAACCGCAAGCTTTCTCTTCCTTGGAAAACAGGATGCACGAATTATTACATCATAAAGCGCGAAACGAAGTCACGTATTTGTGTAAAGATATTTTATTACTATTATCCTCATATCGGTACGTCAGAAATAAACTATTTTAAGTAACCAGTGGCGTAGCGAGGGTAAGTAGCCCCCGGGTCATAATATGTTTTTTCGCCCCCGTCCTATGTCGTCATCAGTGACTTAGTTTGTGTAAACGGCGCCCGGAGTATGATATTTTTTCGCCCTCTCATTTTATTTGACTTTAAAAAGTGGCATAAACGCATTAACGTTTTATCACCATGGGCAGTGGCGTAGCAAGACTAAGTGGCGTCCGGGAAATAACAGGATTTTTTTATACCAGTCGTCATCAGTGGCTAAAAAAATAGGGGGAACAGGGGGACATTGATACACTTTTTTCTGGAAAGCTAAAAAATTTTACCGACGGAAATAATTAGCACTAATACACTATATTTATGCATTTGTTAATCTAATATAGGATTTCGGTCGAGTTTTGGTCATAAATGAAATAATAAAATATTTATTACACTTTTTTTCCTAAAAATGTATTTGTATCAATATGCCCCATACAACGGATACATTGATACACACGGAAATATCGAAAATAATGATGGTTAATAGTTCCGAGATCAAAACAAAATTTGTTTTATCAATAAACTTTATATTCCAATCAAGTTTTAAAAGTTTAATAAAGAAACAAGCGTTTTTAATGAGACTGGAAAATCGAAACAATAATGCCTCAGAAAATAATTTATCTCTACAAATAATAGAGAAGAATGTCTGTGTGTGGGTAAAATTACTTTGGAGGAAGGGAATGTGTAACTCGAAACCGTTTTTTGAAATTTTAATGGATTAAAAATTAAGGGAAATTTTCGCGTTCTTCCTTGATGACTTACGAAAAAACATTAGCACAAAAATAATTTTCACACTGTCTTAAAAATGCTAAAAATTATCTTTTTGATGATATTAATTAAATTCCCGTTCAGTTCTTCTCTCCAATTTTAATGAATTCGTAAAAGAATATTTTAAACTTAATTTACAACAATTCTTTTTTTTATTTTTACAATGAAATTCAAACTGTTTTTATAGTTTAAACAAGTGCTTAATTGCGTATTTCTTTTAGATAGTTCATTTTTACGTTTATTCCATTTCTGAAGACGATTTTGCAAAGTAGTTGCTGTTAAAGCGCATTGATACACACAGAAGATGCGTATCAGTGTGCCCCGGAGTCAATTGTATCAATCTGCCCACAAGAGACTTTTTTACTTAAAACAAGTGGTCACTCAAAATCAATGCTAAAAAACCTCAAAACTTAATATAGTTCAGAAAAATAAATGTTTTTTCCTACCTTTGGAGTGGATTCCCCGGCAGCAAAACGTAATTAATGAAATAAATCACACAACACGTACGTAGAGTAAAGTTTACTTCGAATAGAAGATTTGCGGTTTGATTCATTTGTAAATTAACTTTTCACTTAACATGGCCGAAAAATTTACCGTGTGCTAAGGATTACAGTGGCATATATGTGAGGGGTGAGTCATTCCAATCATCAAATTCTATGGACTGTATCAATGTTCCCGAGTATCAATCTACCCCAACTCCTCCTACTTAAATTTCTCTCTGAAGATTGTTATAAAATATTGCGTTATATTCATCAAATAATCCTAATGTGTTTTTAATAATTTTAGGATTGTGTTTATTCAATTTTTAAGCTATTGGTGTTTTTTCAATTTTTGGGGGTAGGGGGATTAAATCATTTTAATTCTTAAATCCTTAATGTGTTTTTATGTTAAGATGACTGTATGTAACTTTTAAAATCCTAGTGTACTTTTTGGTGTGTCTGTGACTGTGTGTGTTCAACTTTTAAATTATTTATTCATCTACAATTTCTTTTATGGTTTAGTGACTAGAACTTTTATATTCTTACCAAGTTTTAATGTTTTTATGACGACTGTATACAGCTTTTAATTTTCCAATAAGTTTTTTAATATCTTCAAGATTCATTGATTGCGGCTTTTGTTCTTTGTGTGTTCTGCACTCTATAAATGGACTTTTCTATATAATGCGCTTTTCTTTAAATAAATAAAAATGAAAAAATCTCACCTGATCCACGATTTCCACGAGTAAGAAGACATCATGAACGAACCTCATCCATTCGCGCACACATCATATTTCCACCTGAGCCACCCAAACCTGTCATCTCTTACTTAACACCCGCATACCCAAACCTCAACAAAAATTTCCCAAGAGTCCAAACTGGGCACTTGTCTCCGCACAACACTCTCCTTTTTTTTCTCTCCAATACCATTCCAACATATATTTTTTTCCACCCCTGAAAGACTCGTCCAACAATATGGATATATGTGGCGCCGGGGGCCATTATTCTTATGTCCTCTCATCATATTTTGCTTTAAAAATGATATAAACGCAGTAATGTTTTGACTGCATGGCGCCCCCTAAATCTGGCGCTCGGGGCACCTATACCCCCCTTGCCCCGCCCGGTCGCTACGCCACTGTAAGTAACAATTTTTGACATTTTACAGGAGATCCAAAAGAACTTTCGACGCGCAATGTAGTGCAATGCGCAGTTGAATTTTTGAGAGCTGTTATCTTTCGTTCTTTTCGACCTAGAGCTACGACAGTCTGCCTATCCGGGGATGCCGTATAGGGATGGGGAAAACATACCGGTTTTAACCAAAAACCGTTTTTTTTTTTCGGTTATATTCTTTCCCCGGTTGTAACCGGTTATTTTTTTAAAATCCAATAACCGAGTAAAAAAAACCGGATCCGAAAATAGACTCTATTTAAGATTCGATTAGACTAAAATTTACCAAGTTATGAAGCTTTGGATTCCATCATCTTAGACCAATTAACGACAACGGCTTCCTTGAGGCGTCTGTTGGTTGGCGGATTACTGAATGAGTCTTTATAAACAGATAAATATTGGCCAATGGATTGATTTCCTGTAAAAACAATATTAATAAAAAATTTATCTACAAACGGCGTTTGTTTTTTTTATAAAAAAAACCCACCGAAAACCGGTTATTTTGAGTGGTTATAACTGCCAGATTAAACCGGAGGTGAAAAAAACCTGAAAAACCAAAAATCGGTAATTTTCGCAATAATAGCCATCCCTAATTCGGTCGGTATGATACAAATACGATAAAAACATCAAAATCAGCAAAATTGGACTCAAGATAGTTTAACTCTCATGTATAGATATTTCCAGAATAGCAAATTCATGCTTCTGTGTTATGCGTCAAATGCGCTGCGCCAATCTAATTTTTTAAATCACTGCGCATCTTGCATGAGGAAAAAGGATGGGACATCACTACTCCACGTAACATAACGTGCAGTTAGATGATAGATAGCATGCGCAGTTACGTGTGTCATGTGACTGCGATATTACGTGAATTGATTTCATTGTTTTTAATCATCTGAAATCTAAGAAATTTTAGCGTACGTGCGCTGGAAAGAAACGGCGAGTTCTGATCTTTGTCAGTGGGAAAGAGTTTTGTTAAGAAAATATGCATTATCTGTAATATTTTTAGAAAAAATTCCTGTGTTTTTGCGTAACCACTGACTTCAAAAGTGGCACATACCGCCACAACCTATATCATTAAAGTTATATTTTGGAATGTTTTTCGTGTAACCATATTTTTTACATCTGCTCTAAATGCATCCTAAGAAAATGAGATTCGGGACACAAAGTACGATCTAAATAATTGAACCGAATAATACCTCATTGAATCAATCATCTCTGGTTAAGACGTGATAAAAAAGGTCTGATTACATTCTTAACTAGTACCATTTGGAAAGCCAGTAGAGTGAATGTGCGCTTTAACGAAAACTTCTGCGAGGGTGTGTGATTGATTGCTTGAAATTATCGTGGATAATTGCCTGCCAAAGGATAATCTCAAATTCTAAATGATAATTCGACTTCTCTTGAAAAGTCTTGTAGAATGACACCCTGTCCCCTTAGATATCTTTTTAATCAATCGTTTTATCCCTTTAGCGCTCCTTTGACTCAACATGTGTCTTTTTTTCCTTGCTTTCTGTTAGCATTAGAGCTCTTGAACTATGTGCATTGGATAAGAGAAAACGCAAAAGACAGCAAAGAATAATTTGTCTGTTGCGCGTGATAATCTATACTTATAAAAGGCAATGCTTGTGTGTGCGTGTGTGTGTGTGTGTGTTTGTCTGCGATGTCCAGACGAATCTATCGCACTTACAGCCATGAAATTTGGCACACAGATAGTCGTAATGGTGACTGAATGCACCTCGAAGCCGAAATTTTAAATTTTAATCTAGAATTTTTTTTATTTAATGTTTTGTGTTGTTTTGGTTGATTTTTCGCACTAATTTCTCAATAGAATGGTTTCAAATAATTGTACGACAAAAATAGATAGACCATCGGAAAGAGCACACGATTTCCGTTCTAATGAATTTAGTTTTGAATTTCTATCGTAAATTACTGAATTTTGAGAATTTTTTAAAAAATCAGTCAGTTTTGCCATGTAAATGTTAGTTTTGTTTTTAAATTTGTTGCATCCGACCTCTAGCGAAGCTTCCGCCCACGACAGTCTCCGGAACGTTGCGGGCAATTTCATTGGCTAAAGGGCCAGGGTGACGACATTACTTTCGCGTTCTGCGAGGAGATGATTTATTTACTCAATGACTTCGATTATTATTTTTAAGTGTGTCTTAACTTATTTCTTTGCCTTTCATACTTTGCTTGCGGTGTAATAAATATCACATTGTAATTTTTTAACATTGTTTTGGATTTAACGGTACTCGGTCGAGAGGAAAAAGAGGCGGACCAACTCAATAATATATATTTGATTTCGTTTTTAAAACTTTCATTTCTGTAATTGTATGTGGGCTTTTTTTTATTTTGTTGAAGTCCCGATCCCACGGGCAACGCCGTGCGCGTACTGCTAGTTTACCTAATAAAGAACCATATTTCTTCGTTCAGGGTAAACGCACCAGTGGTTGACACAAGCAAATTTCAGTTCACTGAAAGAGAGGTGAAGTTTACTTCAACAAAATTCCTCTTCGCATCCTGTTGGAATGCCAGAAGAAACACTTTCACAACACACATTTTGTCATTTGTATCGGTTGCGTTGAATGCCGCGTCTTCTATCCGTGACAGATTTTCTCTAGCCAAAAAAGGTTGGCGAAACATTCTGACAGCGTAATGTTGTCCTTTCGTAACTGAAGTGTTTTTGAGATAGACAAGACAGGATAAATTTGCCACTAACAGTCATTACAGATTTGAAATGTAAAATTAAATTCGTTGGAATTTTTTAAGAAAACGAAATTCTAAGTAAAATATTAGCTCGTAGTCTGCAAAATGTTTTCTCTGTTTTAAATGGCATAATTTATTGTTCTACACAAATAACTCGCGGTTAAGCGTGCTGTTATTAAAGATTTGATTTACTAAACTTACATTTTTTCACCGGTTTTGATTGTTTTAACACCAATTAAAATAATGATGCAGAATAATCACAAAAAAAATAATATTCTTACTTGAATCTTTATACTGGGGCTTAAAAATTCATCGATAAAGACATAATGTAAATATGCCAATCTCAAGAATAATAATGTAAAATATACTTCCATGCGGATTAAAAGTGTTATCTGAAATGAAATGTCTATCACAGCTGTACGGAAATAAAGTACGATTTGCATTAGAAGTATTACCAAAATTACAATGTTTTTCATTATAATAAACCCAAAGTAACGCAATTTTGCATTAAAATCATGATACTGTACAATATTTTTGTGAGCCAATAAATCTAGGATTAAACGTCTATTATTAGTCTGTCTAAAATTTCTCGAAATCATCAAATGGAACAATCTGTATCGTAAAAATTGGAAAGTACCACTGCTCTCAAGTTTCTAAGTTGCCTTTTTTCTGCGCTTGGGTACTATGGAGGCCTTATGGAAGATTTCAGGGTTTAAGTCACGATTTCGGTAAAAGTCTGCCTTATTTTGTGAACATGCACCAGATAATTTTGTAACCCCCTGGAAACCCCAGGTATTAAGGAGTCAGTTAGTACCTTGGTTTAGAGAGGGTGAGTTCCACCTTTAGTCTGAAATATAGTGGAACTCTTTCTTCCCGCATATTGTGAACTTCTTTAGTGTTGCGATGTTTTTAGAATTTGTGTGTGTTTGCTATTATGAACTCTACCTTGAACAATTTTTTTCCACTGTGCTTGGTGATTGTGAATAAATTGTTGTACAGATATCACTGTGCCTGGACCAGCAAATCTGTTTGCTTAACCCTTTCGCTACCAGGGTCTTCTGGGAAAAACATCCACCACAGCCCAAGACGTTTTCCGGGATTATGTGATATCAATTGGAATAGATTTTACGTCTATCACATTAAAGTGAAGTCGGGCTCTGGTAAGAAACGCAGTGGCGGTTTTTCGCTCAGGTGTTAGAGGCCCTCGCCTCGGGCATCTAGGGGGCCTCAAAGCCTATTCGATCTATATCGTAATACTAAACCGAAGATGAATTTTTGAGATTGGGTAGAAGGAGGGGGCCTCAAAGCAATTTTGCGCCTGTGTCTCCACACTGACAAAATCCACCACTGTAGAAACGGATATGTCACATATATGTTACGGTTGGTAGGGAACAATTTAAGGAATATTGCCGTTATTATAAATCTTATCGGTACTGCTTTTTATTAATTGACCGACCGAAGCGATGCTCTGTTTCAATTCCAACGTTCGACATTTCGTTTGTTTGTCTGTTACGCAGTTACGACAAAACATGTTGCTCGATTTTATTCGAATTTCGCATGAATGTTTCTGGTAGTCATTCAAAACGACATATTAGTAAGGTGTATTTTTTTTTAATTCCGTTTCACGATGGTGGTCATTTTAATGATTTCAATGTTTGGTGACTCAATGGCGAGTTTTGCACTATTAAAACACTTGACTCATTTTGGTAATATCGAGACATTCAATTGTAATTTTGCGAATACCGATAAAAATTGAGACTTGTGTAAAAAAATTCGCACTCAGGAAAAAAATGGCTAAACTTTTAACGACTACGACAAAGAGTAAAACTTAAACTTTTTTTTTTTTGACGAGAGGTCTAATGTTCATAGCAGTACTAGTATTAGTTTTTTTTAAATACATTTATACATATTTTCGGTTTATCCATTACACTGTGCTTGTCTTTTGACCAAAATTCAAAGTTAGAATAGCCATTACTTTACTTCGCGAAACGAATCATATGTTAACAGTGAAAATTCTTGATGTCTTTTCTCAAAACGGACAATCTTTTTAGTCATCGTGTGTTACTCACTCTCAGGTCTATTATGCGCTGTTTTGTCAGACAGCCTCAAGTCTCCCGCTGACTGGAGTGTTTTCCTGTGAGTTGGCGGCTTTCCCATTCAGACCAATCACGGGCAAATTCACAAAAGAGCGCCGTTGTCTCTTATCTGAAAGAGCCACCGGCTGCTCTTTTGTTTCTGGCCGGTCATGTGAGTAATGGATTTTCTGGCAAGAAGTTATTGAAAGAGGGAAAATAATTACCTGCTGGACTGCAGGAAATTAAGCGTCTGAATGCGTAACGTCAATCTAATGCTACCGTCCTGAGCAGTTTTGAAATGACCAGTGAAACAAATTATCCCAAAGAATGATGAATAACTTATTTCTCAATGGTGCATGCATTAGTTTCTTTTTTCCCCAAGTAAGCTTTCCATTATGGAATCGACCTTCCTAATAAAGGACGAAAATAACCTTTATGCGCCGATCAATAGATTTGTTTTACTTGTTACTGGCTTTGCTGTGTCAAAACTATTGCGAAAAGCCTAGTTAAGAATATGCTTCGATCACAATTCTTTGGACTGAGAGAAATAAAATAAAATAACAACGGCCGTTCCGACTTCATTGTTTCCGCTGGGCTGGTTACTTATTGCGACATCTTGGCGATGTCGATAATGTAAATCCTGTTATTTAACTGATCGCAGTCAAAAACGGACCAGTAGGGATTATCTGTACATCTTTAATGCAGTTAAATTCTCTTGGTTAGAATTCGTGGTCCAATATTTAATTTCTAAACCATTAGAGATAGACGTACAGTTCCAATTGGAAAAATGCTTTAAATGAAGAGAAGAATTATATTTTTTTGTTTTTTGAGTCACTAAATATATTTCTGAAAAAGTTACGAATTCTAATTTTTTGTACGGTCCCCCGGTCCTATCAGTCATATTTAGTAAAATATTCTTCACACACTAACATTTTAAACAAACAAGTTCCATTCCTCTACAACTAAAACTGACCGAGTTATTGGAAGGGGTGGCCCAGTGGGGTGACCTGGAGCAGCGTCCCCCTTGTCGGGGATGTTGTGTCCCCCGTCGGGGAAAATTTTAGTACCCCGTTCACTCAACGGGGTATTCAACTAGTAGATAAATAAAGATCAGGTGAAAATTTGAGACAATTTCATTACACTCCTCCCCCCGTACGCCAAGGCGGGCCCCCCCCCCCCCCACGTCAGGGAGACACTAGTCCCACTCCTGGTTATTGAGCTCTGAATATCGCTGTGTTAGACCACTTTACGTCCTCTCAAAGACGATCCACCAATCAATGCGCAACACTTGCTCGACGACGTAGCTGATTAGTTTAAAATTATGAAATTCAAGGCTCCATAACTCGGTCAGTTTTAGTCGTAGAGGAGTGGAAGTTTTTTGTTTAAAATGCTAGTGTATGAAACATATTTTACTAAATATGATTGATAGGACCGGGGGACAGTATAAAAAATTAGAATTCGTAACTTTTTCAGAAATATATTTAGACTCAAAAACGCAAAATATAATTCTTTCCTTCATTTAAAGCATTTTTTCCAATTGGAACTGTATGCCTATCTCTGATGGTTTAGAAATTAGCTATTGGACCACGATAAGTGTGGACACCCTGTTAATATACCAGAGATGGCGAACCGTTTTGAGAAATGGGTCAATTTTTTTTAAATACTAGCCCGACGGTCAGTCAGTGACGTCACTTGGAAAGTGTATCAACAACTTGAAAACACCGAAAATTCGTTAACAAAAAACTTGACGGTTGATATTTTTTTATTTTTCTTTTATTATTATTTTTTGTTCCCACTTTTAAAATCCTCTAAAGAAATTAAGTTCCCCTTGTTTTACAACTTCGACTTTTGAAAATGAAGTTCATGACTGTCTGTCATGAGTCATACACAGGTTCAGTGACACAATAGAAAATCAGTTAGCCAACGTCCACTTGGAAATATTTTTTTGTAAATCCGATATTAGATCTATACTTTAATTTTTTAATATTTTCGATTGTCTGCACCTTCTTTTATGATATAAAAAATAAGTTTATAGAAATAGTTTATAGAAATCAGCGCGTGGGTCATTTAAAAAGCCTTCGTAGATCGGTGTCTGATCTACGAAGATATGGAACCTATGACGGACCTATGATAGGTCCTCCACCACTGCCATATCCATCATTAAATATTTACCGAATAGAAATTCTCAAAACCATAATTTCCCGCTCTTCAGAAACCACTTCCTTCGGCATCGACCTTCGTGGATCTGCCCTGGTCATTCTCTCTCGACCCCTTATGTCAGCTGTCCACCTCCTCACCCATTTACCTTTACCAACAGTCTAATATTGGGGGTTGGAGAAAGTTCTTCGTTTCTTGACCAGCTGTTAAGAGCCGTCATACTTACACAGAACATTAGTTTAGACACAGTTTAGTCAAACTCTAAGTTCAAATAATCAGTAATCTTAGAGTAACTTAATTATATTGACGTAACTTTCTGATAATTATGTCTCTTCCATCGGAGTCGTAGTATTTTGATGGCACTTAATCATAAGTAGTTTTAAAATTTAATTATTTGACTTCATAGTCAAAAGGGTAGCAGCGGTCTAGTGGTTCAGTTTAGTTATATTAACGTCCCGTTTTGAAGCAACACGAGGGCTATTTTGATGCAGACCTCGTAACGTTGAACCTCGGTCAGCGGCCTAGTGGTAAGATCTGGAGGGTTCCAAGTCCGAAACCCAATTCTACCGAAGTTCCATCTTTTATATAAGCCTAGTGCACGTAAAATATGGTTTCCGTTGATGTGGCGTTGAAGTTTTTTGAAGGGATGTTGGATCAGGTGTCGTCTTCATCTGACCACGGTTAAAAATGATGCAAATCGTAGACCAGTGATGGCGAACAGTTTTGAGAAGTGGATCAACTTTTTTTTAATACTAGCCCGTGGGTCAGTCAGTGGCGTCACTTGGCGTCCCAAAACAGTCTCAGTTCTGCTTCTAAAAACGGAGCGTTGGTATAACTAAACCAAACTGTCTACATAACTTTTGCTGAAATGTATCATTTTTTTAGTTTTTCAGTAAGAGCGTCTGCACTTGAAGCAGCGTTATTATTCTAACGAGTAACAATACGTGTGCTTGCCTAAATTCACATCGATTATTTCTGCTACTGAATCATTCACATCGTTCTGTTTCAAACCAATTTCCAAATGCTTTTCCGCAGATAAATCTCTGTGGTTAATGTAATAATAATAACAAAAAGAAAGGGAACCGAACAAGAAGTAATCGATGTCTGCTCCATCATGGGAAAATGCGATGAGTTGGCCCCGTGTCAAATGGGGGAAGACCCAGCCAGCGGGACGCTTCCGCGGGTTGCCATGGAAACGACGCAACCTCGTGCTCCTCTGACTTCAAAACACTGGAAGTAGGTCCAGAATCTGATAGGTTTTGGACGAAGAGCGTGGAGAAATAGTTCCGCTATCCGATTTTTACGACGTGACTTCTCATCCGCACACGCTGAGGATGGGATGAGGTCAAGAGATAAGGACAACACACTCTTTTTCTCCTCTTTTTTCACTTTCGAGATGAGAGTGCTTTTATCTCTTTCGCTCTTTGGGATGACTGTAAATTGGGGAAAATACTTGAAATTTCCCTTGGTTATAGATAAGAGTTACAAAAGAGAGAGAGAGAGAAGATCTGAAGTTCATAAATTAAACGAAATGAAGAAGTTACTTATGACATTCGTATCGCTCAGGCCATGACCGAGTTTCAAAGACTGTTTGTTTACTCTTTCAAAATGTTTTTCTTTGAAGTTGCGCCTTTTGGGGTTTATTTTACGTTTTTTTCAGTTACGTTATAAAATTTCCGATCCGTAAGCCACGATGCTGAAAATTGGATTTTGATAACTATTTCATTGCGTTTATGAAGAGAGGTGTTAAAAAATGTATCCATTCTGCAAATTATCGAACTTATGATTAAACTTGTTTTTAAGATAAGCTGATACATTAAACTGTTTCCCTTCATATTTAAATCAGCAGTTTTAAGAAAGGAACAAGCACCAACGAATCGAAAAGCACACAAAATGCGCAAAACTTGTGTTATCATATCCTCTTGAGACCCAAAGGTATAATTTTGGACCATTTTCCAGGGACGCGGTTTCCTCGTTGTAAGGTGTCGGTTTTGGAGTCGAATCGTTCCAGGTTCGAAACCCGATTCCACTGAACATCCGTCGTGTATCGGGCCTATTGCACGTAAAATCATACGTAGGGGTGCCAGCTCAGGCGTCGTCCTCGTTATCTGACCGCGGTTCAAAATTATGAGGTTCGTCCCAAAACAGCCCTCGTGTCGCTTCGAAACGGTACGTCAATACAACTAAACTGAATCGATCAATTTTCACAAAAATCGAGATTAATACTCTTGATAGGACTATATAATTAATAGATGACACCATAAAGCCATCCAAAGCATCGAACAGCGGGATTTAAGCAACTTTTTGTAAAGAAAACACAAATGTTCATTAAAATGGACTCGGGGTTCGCAAGAGGATATAGATGTTCATTGATAGCTGTAAGAAAAGGAACGAAAATCACAAAGTAAACCACTGATCTAAAGAATCTTATATAAAAATTCGTTTAAAAACAATAAATAAGAAAAATAAGAAGTGTTTTTATTATTTTTCCGAGAAAACAGTTAACCCTTTTTCAAATTGCCGATTCACTTCTTTGCACATGAAAAATACTCTATGCATAAATTTTTATTTTCCTCGGCATTTTAACTTTTTGAAATGTCTATTTGTTTTCTCATAATATGCAAATAATTTTTGTGATATTTTCAACATTTTTTTACATTAGTTTACACCTTGAGTGTTAAGAATGCAAATAAACATCAAATTTTGAAATTTATCGATGAACTTCAAACATTTTACTAGTATCGAATTTTAAATTTGATACTAATCGTTTAATAAATTCGTAACTTGACATCTACAAAAAGAGTGAAATTTTGTTGTTGGAAACAATTAAACGGTTATTAAGAAACTGTGTTTTATTACACAGGTTGGAGCAATTTATGAGAACTCCATTGCTTGACTTAGAAATTCGTTTGAATGCAACAGCCATTGCACTTTTCCCTCAACCTGAGTGTAAAACAGGACCTTGTGAAAATATCGATTATTTAGCTAAAAAGCACTTTAAGTTTGGCTTCAAAAGCTTCTTAGAAGAAGGTTTAGGAATGAGTTAGAAAAGTTTGACAAGTTTTGAGGTTGCCGTAAAGACTTCAAAGAAAAGATTTCAGCTCAGACGGTCTCAAATTAGGGTGATGTATGGGTAATGGACCATTTGGTAATCGTATATGGGTATGCATGCTTTCTTTCGTTGTAGCCGAAGAATGTGATTAGGTTAAGATGACTCTTGATTTGGTCAAAGAAGTTCCTAGACAGCTTCCGGGTGTAATGTTCAATTTCATCAATTTTCTCATCGTTATGTCTGTCATTATTTCTCACATACCATGACGCAATCGTCAAAATTCGCAGAATATTATCCTAAAGTATTTGAATTTTCTTTCTGTGGTTTTCTGAAAGGCCTTAGATTTGAGCTGCATAGGACAAAATAGGCCGAAGCACTTGCTTGTATAGCAGACTTTGTTTCTTAGTGAGAGAGGGAAGTGTCTGCCAATGGGGGGAATCATTAAATGAACTTTGTCGCAAAATTTATCTGCACTGTAATGAGAATTTTATCGATTTTTGCATATTCACACAGAGCGAAATATTTAACATATTTAGAGAGCTTCATGTCTTCTGATTTACAGCCAGATATATAACTCTTAAATTTTAGACCGTGGCATTCGTTTGTTTCTGATTTAAGTATTTAAAATATCCCAATTTCCTGGCGTCAGTCCCCTTTTCATTCTTGTCTGAGAACGCGAATGCATCAGGGGGCCCCAGAACGCTGCGGAGTCACTCCATTCTTTTCTGGCTGCGCAGAATAATTTATCTGAAGCAATTGTTGGGATTGAGTGTGGGACATGCGAACGTCACAGTGTAATATGAAAAACAGACTCATCCTGATCCTCAGCTAGTTTGATACTACAGTAAGCCTCTCTAGGGATGGCGGCTATTGCGAAAATAACCGGTTTTCTAGGGGGGGTATAAAAAAACAAACGCCGTTTGTAGATAATTTTTTTATTAATATCGTTTTTACAGGAAATCAATCCATTGGCCAATATTTATCAGTTCATAAAGACTCTTTCAGTCATCTGCCAACCAGCAGACGCCTCGAGAAAGCGGTTTTCGTTGATTGGCATAAGATGATGAAATTCAAAGCTTCATAACTTGGTAAATTTTAGTCTAATCGAACCTTAAATCGAGCCTACCCTCCGATCCAGTTTTTTACCCGGTTATTGGATTTAAAAAAATAACCGGTAATAACCGGGATAAAAAATAACCGAAAAAAGCCGGTTAACCGAAACAAAAAAAAACGGTTTTCGGTTAAAACCAGTAGGCTTTTCCCATCCTTATGCCTCTCTAATCAAAACTTTGGAACGTGCCGCATCTTTCCTCAAGACATTGAAAACTTGACTCGAAAATTAAATAAACTAGGAGAAAGTTACCGAATTTGAACTGCTTGAACATTATAAATAAAAAATAGTGAATATTTTATGCGGTTATCTCCAAAACAGTATAATTAACTTCTTAACACGTACACTTTAAAGTGTAGAAATAAATAGAATTGAAAATTGTGTCATAGGTCTAATTAAAGAAACTGTTTTCCCAGAGTGGATCACTGGTTTCTCAAATTAAATCACCAATTTTTTTAAGCACAATTAAATCAAAAATATATTTTGATTCTCAAATTCTCACCAGCACACAATGCATGAACCCAATGATGATATTTTATGCACTGTATCACTTCCTCATCTCCCTTTGTTTCCTCACAAATGATTAAAAACTACGTAACCTTAGTTTTTGTTCTTTTTTAACTAATTTGATGTCTTCAATGTCATTTTATATATGGTGTGTTATTTCTCTGTCTCTTTTTTCGGTATCTTTAACTTCCGATTTCATGAGGACTACTATTGATTTCAACTATTTTCAGGGCTATTCTTCTAGTTCAAGATTATAGTCCCATTGATTTATACAGTCAAATTTCGACAATGTTTGTTGTCCAGTCTGAGCAACTTTTGGACATCAAAAATATTTCTCCAAACCTTATTGTCAAACTATTTTAATAAAGATATTATAGTAAATTGTATCCAAACAAACTTCCTGTCTAAGGATATAACATATTTTGTTACTTACTTTAAAATAGAGTAAAGACTTTGACTTTTGTTATAATATTTAATTGATGATATCTAAATATAAACACTTGTTCTCTAACTGTAACCATGTAGCGCTTTCCCTAAATAAAAATAATAAATAAATAATCTTTAAATTCTCTAAATAAATAAAAATCGCATTCACATCGTTGCAACGTGAGTTGCCTATTTTATGCCCGAAATATTTAATACAGGGTGGCCATATATTATTGAACCCATTTCAAAAATTAATAAAAAAAAAACTTATAATGTTACAACTACGATTTTTCATATATGAGAGCGCATTTTAAAATGACTTTTTTCAGATCGGTAACGAGCCGTTGCGGTGGTCTAGGGGGTCGTAAATTATTGGAAATCTCCCATTTTTGATAGCCATTGTCAGCGAAACTTTTAAAGCTAGGAGAAAGAAGTCTATGTGGTCGTAAATTATTGGACATCTCCCATTTTTGATAGCCATTATCAGCGAAACTTATAAAGCTAGGAGAAAAAAAGTCTAGGAGGTCGTAAATATTGGAAATCTCCTATTTTTGATAGCCATTATCAGCGAAACTTTTAAAACTTGAAGCGAAAAAAAGCATGCTTTTGTAAGGAATTTTAAGGTCATAATTTGTTAATTCACATGTGGTGTGAAAACGGAATATTTTTGGAGATATTCAAGAAAAACTAAAAAAAGAAAAACCAGAAAATGCGCATCGGCTTCCGCTGATCGGTAGCCATTGCGTATGGAAATGTCTCGCTGTAGCAAATTTAGAACGCCGTAATGGTACACCACCTATTTGACAAAAAAAACTTTTTATTTGCTCTCTAATTTAAAAAAAAACTTCGAATGTAACATTTTTTAGGTTTTTTTATTAATTTTTGAAATGGGTTCAATAATTTATGACCACCCTGTATAATTGAAGTTATGATACCTGTCCATTTTAGGCGACGGTCGTAATACGGCAACTGTCCCCTACTCACAACTGCAAATGAATAGTTGTGTGCACCCCGAAGTTCATTAATGATAACACAAGTTTTAAGGACTTCGTCATTTTGCAGTTCTTCCGTTGTTTTATTGCACTACTATAGTACTAATTTAATGCCTAGTACTAATTTTCTCCATGGGGACAAGTTTAAGATTCTTATCGGAAGGACCATTCTTCAAGTCCAGATTTCACTCGATATTCATGATCCTTAATCCTTAGTTGTTGCGGCACGAATGGACGTACTGACAGATCATCAACCCATTGATTGATTTTGACCCAAAATTTGTCTCAGATATAAAATTCTGTTGATAGAAACGTGCGCTAAATTTCGTTCTTCCAGAACTTCGCTGTTTTTATGTGCCGTGTTCACATGCACACCGATGAACAGGCCGACAAGTTTCGCGTAGCTAGATTTCGTCCAGAATATGATAATCTTCAGTTTAGGTGTAAAAAACACATACCAAATTTCATTCGTCTAGCAATTTCCATTTGTGAATTATCGTGTTCACTGATAAACAGGTACGCATAATTCCAAGAGATTTTTTCCGAACTCAGTGTGCTCTCAAACGTGGAGATTCTTCAAAATCTCGAGGTCAATTTTTTTGGCTTTGTATACTTCGTATTCGAGAAAGTAAAAACAAAACGTGAAGAAGAAGTAAATATATTTTACATTAATAAGTAGCAGCATATGAAAAATTCTTAAGTTTTGAATGTTTCTTCTTTGCAGCGGAAACCATTTCTCCCACATTTGTTATCAAAAAATTTGGAGTTGGAACTGGAACTGAATTTAAGAAAATTGGGGACTGAAATTGTGTTCATGAAAATATACAGTAATGAGAAATCTACATTTCTTTATATATTCATTCCTCTTTTAGTGCCGACAGCTGATCGGAATCGATCCTATTTCCACTATCGGAGACTTATAATAATAAAAATGCTTGCTTAAAAGGAAGCTCCAATAATGCAATCGATAACAAACAAGAAAAAAAAACTAATCTCCCGAGCGGCAACACAACATGAATTGTTCCTTTTATTTGATAAGCAAGATAAAACGGTTTCGGTCAATTTTTGATAAATCTGCCATCAATGTATCGTCATCGTAACGCCGACGCTTTGTGATTGGGAGCTTCGCCTGATGGGCAAATATAATTGATATTGTTCCTGTATCCAAGCGACTGTCACCTAACTTTATTATTCTTTCAAGGATAAGCGCAATACTTTCTTTCGCTTCATGTGTTGTCAAAAATAATGAATCATTTTGCTATTTCCATAATGATCATGATTCAATTGTTGAGGATTTCATTACTTTCTCGTATACGAAGAAAACAAAGAGAAAGTATTGTAATCGTCAAAAAATTCGAACTCGAGATTTTGACGAATCTCCACGTTTTAGACCTCCCTGAGTCCGAAAAACACAATTTTGGAATTATGTCTGTCTGTGTGTCCGTATGTCTGTGTGTCTGTGAACACGATAACTCGAAAACTATTAGAGCTACGGGGATGAAATTTGGTATGTGATCTTTCATATAATTTGTAGGTTTCTATAAAATTTTGGACAAAATCTGTCAAAGGGAAGTCTGTCTGTCTGTCCACTTTCATGTGAACAATATAACTCAAAAACGTGAATAGCTAGATAGATAAAATTTGGTACACAGTTTTATCATCAGGAATGTAGGTACGTATAAAATTTTGGGCCAAATCCATCAGAGGGTTGACTGTCTGTCAGTATGTATAATCGCATACTTTTGATCGCACTAACTTCTTAACAAAATTACTTAGATAAATGAAATTTTGTATGTGGCCTTCTAACCTTAACTGTAGATTTGTGTCCATCGGTTTTTAAAAAAAAAGGCTTTCAATTTGCATTTTCGCTGTCTTCAGTATTCTACAACTAAAAAAAAAAGCTTGACTGATCTTGGCTCACTGCCAAATTGTACACACGCTCTTCGTTCTTTCGCTGAAGACCTTCGGCGTGAGGTTTCGCTTATGTTTTTTCTCCACTGTGTTAGGGACGCTTGTTCGTTTTAATGCCTTTTAGATTATTTTTTTCTCTACATATGTTAGGGAGTATATGAGAAAGTTTAGGGGAGACCACCCCCTCTGATTTTTCTTGCAGTTGAGTATCAAATGAAGATCAGATTTTAGAAGCTCTAGAAATATTCATCTGCTGTATATCATTGTGTGGATATTTTTTAAAAGTTCATGAAAGGAAACCACAGAATAGCAAATGTCTCAGTTTCATTGTCTAGCCATTGCTTAAAATTGTAAGAACCGGTTCACTGTTTCAAATAATCAGCATGGGGAAGTTTAACATCTTCAAGTAAACTGAAATAAAAGTTTAGGATATTTTTTTAAAAAAAGTTTGAGCTATTTTAAATGAAATAAAATATTAGAAATATTTCGGCAAAAAAAGTTGAAAAAGATTTGAATTTCTGATCATTCATTAACTGATGACGATAAAACGAAATGTGAAAAAAAAGGAATAATGTTTCTTCTTTAGGAAAAATTTCAAGTCTTAAGAAATAATTTTTTAAAAATATCGCTTGTTATTGAAACAAAGTGTTGGGATCAGTGGCGGCTCGTCCATTAGGGCTGCAGAGTTGCAGCACTCTCTGATATTTTTTTTTAAACTTTAATTTTCGTTTTTAATCTTATTCGCTTACTTTTTCACTTTCAGAGTTCCATGACTTACGAAAATGCAAAAAAAGTAATAAAAAATTAAAAAGAAGACAGAAAATGAATCAAAAAGTAAGAGAGAAGAGCTGCAAAGTACCCTGCCCCCCTCACCCCAAAAAAATTCGTTCACTACGCAGAAATTCCGGAGAGAAAAAGCAACCCTTTCTCCCTTTAACTTAGACGGGCTATGGGCTGCCGAACGAGCAGCTCTGGCTGGCACGGAGTCAACTGAACGAGAAAAAGATACTCTTTTAAGTTTGTTTTTCTTTTTTCCTCATTCCCACACAAAGGGGCAACTGTTTATGGGTTTTGGTTTCGGTTTGTGTCGCGTCGACAGGAACACACCTGGTGGATTGATTATTTGCTTTCTCTTGATAGAAGGCTACATTTCTTTTGAAGAAGATATTCATTTTTGGAAGAGCGTTAGTGAGTGAAGTGGGCGAGGAGGGAAGTGTGTATGTGGAGTGCTTTTTTTCAATTCCTACTATTAGTTCACACTCTCCCTATATATATATATATATCTTGTTCAAATTTTGCTATCGCTTTAAACTAACTTCCTGATGAGCTGGAGACTTGAAACTTTAAACATAGCTCAGAACTAGATGGCAATGCAATATTAATTCGCTTTCTTGTGTGTCTGTCTGTTTGTCTATCATTTCATATTTTGCATGACTCATGCGCAGTACGTTTTCCATTATATCTCGAAAACTAATAACATTACAGACTTGGTTCTTGGATATATGGATGGCCCATGGGATCATCGAAGCACCCCCATATTTTAGCCATATCTTTGCGCATGCGCAGTACGTTTTTCATTATATCTCGAACCACCTAAGTAGGAACTGACTTAAAAAAAAATTTTTATATTACTTTTTTTGTCAGCAGAATCGTCACATCCACATTCACTTAACTTTCTGTTAGTAAAACTAGTAGTAAATGCCATATGCTGGTTATTTAGTTTGTTTGAAAAGCAGGAAATTTCATATCTGGCTTTGGAATTTAAAAATTTGGCCTACTGAAAGATCAAGTAGCTTTTAAAAAATGTGTTCTCTTGATAAATATTATCTTGCAGCCCTCCTCGTTTCTGAGCTCACGAGCCGCCACTGATTTAGATAGAGGCAAGACCTTGATATCATGATCGGAAGACGTCGATCTTGAACTGTTAAAACCACATTATACGTTCAAAGTGTTAGCCAGTACCTTTTATGGGTTCTGGAGTTATTAACACTCTGATTACGTAATTTTTTAAAATCACTATTTAGTTTCAACTTTTGCAGACGTGTCCAATTCTCTTTGAGCCAAGGGAGTTGTTATTTGTATGTAAGGCTTTATTAGTATAATATCATCCAAATCTATAAAATCTACTGAGTAAACACTTTAACCTTGTGGAAAATATTCGAGTTTAACCCTTTGGTCTGCCTCATCACAAGAGGGCGCTCTCCACCGTATTAGAATTAATCTGGAACCATAGTTTTTAAGCGTCGATTGTATTGTTTGAATATGCTTGAAGGAATGTAGTTCGTTTCGGGTCGATTTATCGGCCATAGTTATAGATGTTTTTTATTAAATATTATTTTTTTTAAAAATCCAACTGCGTAGTTTTCATAAGTGTCAGTGTCGTTTCTAGTACCTTTAGAATTAGTATTAGCTTTGATTCGGTATTTATTTCAAACCTGTGAAAATCGCAGAATGCAGTAGAAAATAGGTTTGCTTCCAACCCGCGGAAATCGCGGGATACGCAATCTGAGAGTTAAGAAATAGAACTTCTAATCAGAGTGACTATGGACATTTAAAAGTTGGTGAATTCGGTGGTAAATTTAATTCCCGCGACTTTGGAAAGAGCTAATTCAATGCATTTTTTTCTGAGGATATATTCCTTATATTCCAGATCTTATGCCTGGTTTGCCAAATAAATGGAATCAATTTTCTGTAATTTCTAAAATGATCATTATTTATGTTATATAACTGACTACTTCGTTGAATATTAACCACAAGCTCAGTTCAGGAAATGTCTGCTGCCTGTTTATTAAACCACTCAGTCGAAGGGTTCTTTCTGCTCTGATTTCGAAATTTGAATAAAACATGGTACAAATGTGCTTCAAATGATAGGACAAGATACAATGTGTACATAATAAAAGATCAGGTTTTCGAACTGGTTCATTACTTTTCGCGAATACAAAGCTGCTCGAATGAAGAAGCTATCTGCACATTTGCAGAGGCGTGCGCAGCATTCTTGCCCTGCAAGGTTGCTATGGTTGAATGGGAAAGTTGCCGAGAGAATCCTTCACATCTGAAACTCAGAATCACATATTTTAGTAATTTTCATCTGAATTTCACTAGATAGCTCGAAACTGCTTTTTAATTTCTCGTGCACGAAGTATAGAAAGTATTGTAATCATCAAAAAATTCGACTTATTATTATTACGAAATTGTAATGAATCTACACATTTTAGATGTCCGTGGGTCCGAAAAAAGCAACTTTGGAATTTTATCTGTCTGTCTGTCAACAGGATAACTAAAAAACGCAATAAACTAGAAAAATTAAATTCGATATGTTGTCTGTGCCTCGAAATTGTAGATATGTTTGAGACGAAGTTTAGACGATATCCGTCTATGGGAAGTCTTTCTGCCTGATATTCCATGCACATGGGACCACGACAACTCAAAAATTGAACGAGATAGACGACTGCAATTTGGTATGTGTAATTTTTATGCCAAATTTGTAGATCTTTGTCAAATTCGACTTCAAAATTTTAATGAATCTCCACATTTTAGATGTCCGTGGGTCCGAAAAAAGCAACTTTGAAATTTTATCTGTCTGTCTGTCAACAGGATAACTAAAAAACGCAATAAGCTAGAGAAATCAAATTCGATATGCGGCCTGTGCCTCGAAATTGTAGATATGTTTGAGACGAAGTTTAGACGATACCCGTCTATGGGAAGTCTTTCTGCCTGACATTCCATGCACATAGGAACACGACAACTCAAAAATTGAACTTGAAAAATTGAAAATTGCAATTTGGTATGTGTAGTTTCCATGCCAAACTTGTAGATCTTTGTCAAA